>MCJB01004869.1:0-67764 GCA_002018475.1 Nicotiana obtusifolia
AACATATGGCCTAATTAATTTCTAATGAACATACAGATCGAATCCAATTATTTGACGCAAGTATATTTGCAAATATGGTCACTGATTGTATAAAATGACACAATTGGATTATAGATGGGATTTTCTACATTAGCAATACTGCTCCAATGTAATGAATTTAACAAAGTGAGCTATGATTGAAATTTGTAGTACAACGGATCAGTCAATCAATATGATTCTACTAACGAATATAAATAACAGCAAGAGTATGAATATTTTAAAACATATGACATTGACAACACTTTTCCAGAGTAGCCATTTCTTATGAATCCATCAACGTGATTTTTGGTTACACATGTTGGCCGCTAAAGTAACAAATACAACTATAACTTGAGGATTTTTATGCTGCCACTAAGACAGTGATAATCTATGAAGCTCCAGATGAGGCTGCTACGAGTTACAACTATAGCAATTGAAAACTTGCTTCTGAGCACTCTTTTGAATCTAAACAGTCCGACCACATGGAGTGTTTAACCAAGATAATGTATTAGGTCCTCAACATAAATCCAAGTTATGAATAATCCAGAAATACCTCTCATCAAAACTTTAAAAAAACAGACTCAAGATAGCAAAGGTCCTTATCAACAAATAAACACACCAAGCGAAGTAATACTGAACATAGCGAAACATACAGGGTAACAGTGGCTTAATACTATACAGACTAGTTATCAGTCCTTTTTAGACATAAAGCAAATCGCAATGTATTCTTGCACGAACAAGAACATAACCACTGAAATTATTTAACAGCAGGTACGAGATTATCAATATGAGCAGTAACTCCAAGTGCACAAAATTGAGCTATTAAACATCGACTAATTCTTCCATTTTAACTTTGAATGAAGTTACAAGAGAGTTTCAACACTTACCTGAGTTAAGTAAACAATCTAACAACTTCGTCGGAGCAGCAGCAAACACTGGTAAACAGCAACTAACCAACGATTAATCAGATGAACTTGTATTCAATATCGCACGAATTTTCTCTTCTTCTTTTTTGTTTTCTCTCAGACCCCCTGTTTATCTCCCCCTTTCTCCTTTTTTAATTCCCTCAAAATTCTATACTCCAGAACCTCTCAAAAATGACCTCGCTACTGCTAGCTTTTTGAGGAAAAAGAAACAGCTTCTATGGTAAAGAAGAAGGAGACCGAGCTGCAAGATTTGAATGGGTCTTGGTGGCTTCAAAATGAATCGAAACCGACGTAAATCAATTGCTCTTGTCAAACACAATCGATTCACGTAAGCTTCAAACCCAAACGACTAGCAAATCATTGAGAATCCGAGATGGGACGAAACTCAGTTTTTCGAGAATTTCAGATCTCTGATTTGGCGAGTTCTATTGGTTTTCGAAGGGCGAGGTTAGGATATTTGGAAAGAGGAGAAGAGGGAGATTGTATGGCGTTAATTTGGGGCTGATTGGGGCTGTGCGGCCGGCGGAGGCGATCTCCGGCGGTGGTCGGCGGTGGAGGGTGAGAGGGGATTCCCCGGTTTAGGGTTAGTTTAGTTTAGGTTTTTATATTAGGGTGTGGACGATTTTGGGCCGTTGATCTCGTAGTGATCAACGGTCCAGATGGCAAGGGGTTTGGGGTTTGTGGGCTGCCGGTTGGGCTGATCCGGTATTTAGAGCAATTGGGCCAGATTTGGTTCTTTAAATTATTGGCCAAGTCCGTTTTAGTTCTAATTGTTCCCTTGTTTTATTTGTTTATTTGTACTACTTAATTTTAACCACTAAAAGACTTAATAATAAAATCCTATTTTATCTAAGATGTGACATTAATTTAAATACTATTTATAAAATTGTAAAAACCCTTGAATCTAAGAAATGAAGGTTAGAATTAAAGGAAATTGTAACATGAATCATTTTTGTGATTTTTCAATTTTATAAAACAACTAATTACTAACTTAATCCTAAGAATGTAAAATAAATCCTAAATGCAATGCATGATATTTTTTGAGTATTTTCATGGATTAATTAATTAACAAAATGGCTGATACTTAATTAAAACTATTTATTGATTTTTATAGGAGTATTTCGGGCCGGGCAAAAATCACGTTCTCACAATATATAAAAGTCAAACTTGGTCAACTCTTCCAACTTAAAGCTCCTTAGTTGAGAATTATTCTCCCAAATCAATCCTGAATCACTTGAAAAACCAAAACTGACAATTCGCACAAATCATAGTACATCATATGAAGCTACTCAAGACTTCAAACAGTTGAACGGAATGCAAATTCTCAAAAGGACCGGTCAGATCGTTACAATTTTGAAAAAGGTAATAGTGATAATAATTCTCTATCTAGCCAATTTCAAAATAACGAGATTTTGGAAAATTTTTATATATATTAATTTATCCATTGTATTTTGAAGTTTCAAATCTTTTGTTTTTTTACCGATCGTATAGCTCCTGTTACAATTTGTTGTAAGTTTAAAATTCAAAATTCAAATTTGCAAATTGTAATGTAACGTGCTAAAAATTTTAAATTTTAAAAGTTATACTTAATAAACTTTGTGGCTTTGAGCTTTTATGATTTTTTATTCTTTTTTCAAATTTGTCTCCAAATAACATTTTATTACTTTGTTTATTTAAATGTACATTAGCAATTACACGAAAGAAAAATATTGGGATTTTTTATCTATAGATACATATATAATATGATCATTATTACTTGCTATAACTTAGATTTTCGGGTTTTTAAAAAGTAGTGGGAGTGTCTGTAATGGTTGGCTGAGGTGGTTGAGTGAGTGATTTTTCACATGGGAGATCTGTGATTAATTCCCCTCAGCAGCAGCCTCCTCAGTCAGAGCTTCTCGCACCGGGCTTGCCTAATACTGTTTACATCTCCTGTGTAGTTTGCGAGCTATTGCATAGTTAGCAAATTACTTAGTGTGCACCCGAAGAGTAGTGACTGCGTGTTTTCCTGAAAATTTTTTTAAAAAAAAAATAATGACAGCATTGTTTGACGACATACTACTTATATAGAAATTGCATGCAACTTGCATATTAGATTGTTGTTATATACAATCAGGTAAAAGTATACAACTTGCACATAATTTAGCGTACAATTGTATTGTTGTATATATTTTGTATGTTATTTTGTATATTGTGTATATGTTACGGTATGTCCAATGATATATTGGACATATAAATATTATACAACCGGTATATATCTGACATATAATTTATATATAATTGCGTACAACTTGCAAGCAAAATTGTAGATGTATACAGTCCGGTAAAAATATACCACTTGCATCTAACTTGAAAATAATTTTCTTATTGTATATATTTTGTAGTCCGCTTGTATGTAATTTATATGTCATATATATCAAATGTTACATTAGACATACAAATAACATACAGCCGACATATATCCAACATACAACTTATTTATACATTGGAACTATATATTCTCTAATTTGAAAATAATTAAACATGAATATTTACAAGAAGTTTATATACACTAATAAAAACAAGGCATGGTGCAGTGTACTTAGGTTTAAAATATTAAATAGGTATTGGTTTACATGTGGATGTGGATTGAGAGAAGACATAATTATGTAGGAGATGGGAAGTAATAGTTAGAACATTGACGGAGAGAAGGCCAATAAGGATGCATTGTTCGAGGCAGTGCCTGGTACAATGACTATCGTATTCTTCATCCATGTTTGCCAATTTGTTGATTTGCCTACAAACTTGATTTCTTAGGAAGAAATAGGGCTGTCAAAATTTGGCCCAAGTCCAAATGATTCGCCCGGTCCGTTCAATGTTGGGCTGGTTATTGACCCACTTATTTATTGAACTCAGTTCATTTTGACGAAACACATCTCAACCCATTTAAAGTTTGGTTGATTTTTAGTCCAAATTGATCCATGTATAACTTTGTCAAAATATCTTAAAGATAATTTTTAATTTTTGTTTGATATATTATATATGACCATAATAAATAAATAAAAAGTCTTGTTTAGTAATTATACAATTCATAAGAAAATAACACATATTATGTAAATCTTGATAAGAGTTAGGGGGTTTGGGCTATGACCCAAATCGACCCAGCAATCTTAGCCCAAGTAACTTTTGGGCGGGTCAAATACCTAATTATTGATTCAACCCAATTTCACCCACCTAAAATCGGCCCAACCCGCCCATTTGACACCCCTAGGAATAAAGATCAAATGAAAGATTTGAAGTGTGAGACAGGAATGTAACGATCCGACTGGTCATTTTGTGTATTTGACCCATGTTTTCCCTTTTGATGCTTCACATATGTGTATTTGTAGTGTTATGACTTGCGGAGTTGGTTAATTTCGTTCCGAAAGGTTTTGAGTTGATTTGGACCCTTTGGTTCTTGATTTAGAAGCCTAAGTTAGAAGTGTTGACCAATATTTGACTTTTATGAAAACGATCTTGGAGCGATGTTTTGGTGGCTCCAATAAGTTCGTATCGTAACTTTTGGATTTGGCTGTATGCCCAAAATCGAATTTGGAGGTCCATAGGTTGATTAGACAAGTTTTGCTGAAAATTGACAATTTGAGGTTTAGAAGTTTTTTCAAGTTTGACCGTAGATCGACTTGGATTTGGAATTTAGTTTTGAGACTTGAATAATTACGTTTTTGCTATTTGGAACTTGTCTCCAAAATTTGGTGTCATTGGAGATGATTTAATAGGATTCGGACGTTTGGTTGCAATTCTAGAAGTTCTTGAACTTTTCTTTGAAATTCATGTGTTTTGATATCTGACTCATAATTTTAGATGTTATTTTTGTGTTTTGATCGCGTGAGCGAGTTTGTATGGTGTTTGTAGGCTTGTGCGGATGTCACGACCCAAAATCCAACTCGTCATGATGGCACCTAACCCCAACCCGCTACGTAAGCCAATTTAACAATAATCCAATTTCAAATGAGATTTGCTGAGAAATTATACAACAACCCGAGTATTGGTAGTACAAATCATGAGTTTCTAAGACTTAGAGTTTACAAAGCTGGTATGAAATAAATACATCATCTGTTCGAAATGTACATAAACAGATTTTTATAAATCTAAAGCTACTATGAACAAGAGGTAGCTATAACCGGAATGTGGGTTCATCTTCAATGCCAACTCCCGCCATGCACAGCAACATCGACATCCAAAGTCTGCACGCAAGGTGCAGAAGTGTAGTATGAGTACAACCGACCCTATGTACTCAATAAGTAAAAAACTTAACCTTAGGTTGAAAGCAATGATGGCCTTGAACAATGGTAAGAGTCCAACACCAACAGCTAAGAACAACTCGTAACAATATAATGAAAACCGTACAAATAATACTTAAAGATATGATGCTCAGCTCGTTCACAGTTACGGAAAATAGGCATGCTTCTCAGATATAACAGTAAAAACCCAAATCTTTCACTGAAATCACCAAAATGTGAGTATATCAAAAAACTATAATTTTTTCCAAAAACTTTCAACAACAGATAAGACGTTTCATTATCAGATGGCATGAGGAAAGTACATCTCTATGCCTACATGACAATTGGCATGTGAAGTCATGAATGGCATAATACCGTACAGCATGAGGAAATGCCTCTCGATGCTTACATGCCAAGTATGCATGTCAAGTGTAATGCACCATAGTGATAAACTCATGCGCTCATGCTCTCGGAGCAGTCAATCCTCACTCAGCACACTCAATCACTCAGTCCTCCCAATCACTCGGCACTCGCGCTTGGCACTCGTACTCGCACTCAGTAGGTACCTGCGCTCACTACTGGTATGTCATACTTTGAAGGGGCGGATCCTGCCCAAGCACTAATATAAGCCAATCATGGCATGCTGCAGCATGCAGCCAGATCCTATCATAAATCAATAAAGCCTGTTGCGGCATAAATTCCTTATATGATATCGAAACTTGATGATTCCAGTTGCTATGGTTCCAAAATTACGATACGGATCTAATGCTTCAATCAAAATAGAAATTGGAGCTCAATTGCTTAATATGGTACCATTTATGCTTGAAGAAACAACGTCGAAACATCAAAAATGAGCGCAACATAACTCAAACCTATCTGAAACTCACCCGAGCCCTTCGGGATCTCGTCCGAACATACCAAAAAGTCCCATAACATAATACCAACTTACTCGAGGCCTCAAATCACGCATAACAACATCAAAACCACGAATCGCACCTCAAATCGAAATTAATGAACTTTGAATCTTTTAACTTCCGAAACCCATGCTGAACCTTATCAAATCAACTCGGAATGAACTCAAATTTTTCACACAAGTCCCAAAGGACATAACGAAGCTATTACAATTCCCGGAACCACAATTGAACCCGATATCATCAAAGTCAAATCCAGGTCAAACTTATGAACATCCAAACCTTCAAATTTCCAACTTTCACCAGATAGTGCCGAAACCTTCTAGAAATATCCAAATGCAAATTCATGCATACTCCCAAGTCCAAAATTACCATCTGGACCTAACGGAACCATCAAAACTCCGATCCGAGGTCAATTACTAAAAAGTCAAGTTTGGTCAACTCTTCCAACTTAAAACTTCCTAGTTGAGAATCTTTTTTCCAAATCAATTTCGAATAACCTGAAAACCAAAACCGACAATTCACACAAGTCATAATAAATCATATGAAGCTACTTAAGTCTTCAAATGGTTGAATGGAATGCAAATGCTTAAAACAACCGGTCGAGTCGTTACAGTGGATGTTTGATTTGGAGCCCCGAGGGCTCGGGTGAGTTTAGGACGTGTTTTGGAAAGGTTTGAACTGAAAACAAGTTGTTGGTGTGCTGGTGCTGTAGTTGTCTCAATTGTGAGCACCAGCATCACAATTGCGAACATGACGGGGGACTCAGGTATTGCAATTGCGTTACCTGGTTCGCAATTGCGAAGTCTGGGCTTGGGTAGGTGAGTTCGCATTTGCGATAATTTTCTCACATTTGCGAGGAGGACAGACTTTGCATTTGCGAAGTCTGTGTCGCAATTGCGAAATCTCCTGGGTTTGTCAGTAGCCGCATTTGCGAGACACTCATTGCAATTGCGAGGTTTCGCAATTGCGAATCCAGTGTCGCAATTGCGGCATCTGCAACTGAACAAAAGGTTAGAAAGTCGGGATTTCATCTCATTTTCTCTCATTTTAGAATCCTAGACTCGATAAAAAGTGACTTGGAGAGGAGATTTTCATCTACAATCATTAGGTAAGTGATTCTAATCAATTTTCAACTATATTTCATGATTATAACTTAGATTTAACATCAAATTTATGAGAATCAAATAGGAATTTTAGGAATTATTTTTTGCAAAAGTTTTAAAAAATAGAAATTTGGGTTTTGCGAGTTGATTTGAACTCGAATTTGAAAACAAAACACATATATGGACTCATGGGGTTATGGGTAGTCAGAATCTATTTGGACTCAAATTTTGACCATGACAAGCCCGGGGTTGACTTTTGTTGGCTTTTGGGAAAATGTGTAAAGATTGTAACTTTATCTATCGTAATTGGTTTTCCCTTGCATTTTTGAAAGATATTAATTCATTTTTTGTTAGATTTGAGCCGTGTGGAGACACATTTTAGGGGAAAAGCTATTTTTTAGGGTTGACTTGGCCTAGCTGAGGTAAGTATCTTTTCTAACTTCGTGTGGGGGAACTATCCCTTAGGATTTGGGTTGATTGTGTTATTTGAATTATGTGGAAGACGTGTACACAAGGTGACAAGTGTATACACGGGCTTATATATAGTATTTTAACTGGTTTAGACTTTTAGACTTCTTCTATGTATTTAATTGAAATCATCACAACATGTTATATCTTTTATTGTTAAATTTTCGGTCACATGCTCTATTTGGCATTGTTAGCACTTGTTCTATCTTTTACTGTTATATTTGCTCTTATGCTTTAGTTAAAGTTGTTACCTCTCTTAGTGTCTTGTTACCTCTTTTATTGTTGCATTACTCTTACTTGAAGTTGTTATTTCGTGGAAATTTTTTTCTTGTTGGGTTATTGATGTTGAAGTTGTGAAAGCTTCTATTACGTTGAGGTTGAAGTTGCTCATTATTGAGTATTTCCCTTTCATTTTGTTATTATTGAGATTCGTATACACATTGTGGTTGAGCCATAGGCTATACGTTGTAGCAACACTGGTATTGTTGATTTTGGCAAGTGTTGTGGCATATGGGCATGTGGGATGTGAGCTGATTATTGTGTTGTGATATTGATACGCATGCAATGGTATAAGGATAGGGGTTGATACGCATGCGGTGAGATAAAAAGGGATTTATACTTGTGTTGCTAGTAAGGGAATTACTTGAAGTCATGCGGTGAGATAAGGGGGCTAAAACGCGTGTAGCTATTTCGAAAAAATATTTTTAAAAAATAAATGCAAGGCTCATGCGGTAATATAAGGAAAGATTGTGATTGTGATTTGTAAAATGAGGTTATGAGGTGTGGACCTCGGTTGTGATTCTTGTTGTACATTCTATATTACAAAGGCTTATTGGTTGAACAGTTCTTGTTGTTTCTTCATTGTTAAACTTGTAATTGTCTGTATTTATCTATTTGTTGTTTCATCATGTGTTCACTTCTTGTTGCCTTTATCTCTTAAATTTTTGTTTTTAGCTTACATTATTGAACTGCTTATTTGTCATTTACTTCCTCGGTTTCCATTATTAGACTATACTATACTCCATTTAGTTTTTCTTTTATCCTAGTAGGTGACTTGACATGGCCTCATCACTACTCTACTGAGGTTAGGCTTGATACTTACTAGGTACCATTTGGTTTACTCATGCTACGCCTCTGCATATTTTTGTGCAGATCCAGGTACATCTACCCATGTCGAACGACAGTGACTGATCAGTTATCTCCGAAGACTTCAAGGTACAGCTGTTTGACGTTCGCAGGCCTCAAAGTCACCTTCTGCTTTTAGTTGTATTACTGTTTATTTCCTGTTCCAAAATAGTATTGTAGTTCAAGACTATTAGTGCACTCTTGTAGAGCTTATGACTTGGTTCTACCAGGTTCTAGAGAGTGTTTGACAGTTGTACCGTTTGAGTTTCATTATGATAGTTTAACAATTTAGTTTGATGTTCAAGTTATTATTTCTACTATTCCTTGATATTTATTAGGCTTACCTATTCATAGAGACGAGGAGCTATCACGACATTCTAAGGTGAAAAATTGGGGACGTGACAAGGAAAGTCGGAAAGGTAGGAAGAGCGTGGTGGAGGGAGGGCAAGTTAACAAAAGATGTTTGGTAAATATTACTCCCTCCATCTCAATTTAAATGACACACTTTTCTTATTAGTCTGTTAAAAAAGAATGACTTATTTTTATATTTGGAAACAATTTAACTTTAAACTTTTCATTTTACTCATTCTACCCTTAGTGAGAAATTTTTATAGCCATCCATTTGACCTCACAAAATTTTTACCCCTTAAACTTTTAGGACCAAATATTTCAAAAGTATTCTTTTTTTTTTTTAAACTTTGTGCCAAGTCAAACTACATTATCTAAATTGAAACGAAGGGAGTACTATGTTTGGTAATTACATATAAATATTCCTAATAGTAGTAATTAAATTTATAATTTTGTATATCAAGGCAAATTACCAATCTAATTAACTCACAACAAACAGTTGAAACAATATAAGGGTCTAGAATAGAAATATACCTCATTTTCATTTACCTTCGGAGGCTAACTTGGAACCCTTCCCTCTGGGCTGAAATGGCCCAGTTGGGCCGAGGTTGGGACTGGGTTAGGGAGACCATGTAGGGACCTGAATCAAACAAGGGATTGGGCCCGAAAGACCTGCCGATGTACTAGCCGGCTCTCCGCCCATTGGGAGGGCATTGGCCCAGTAACATAAATTGTGTGTGTATATAAAAGAAAGTTCTAGCCATTTTCAACGGTCATTTCTGCAAATTTAACTGTGGCCAACGATTAGAAATGGCCAAAATGGCCTACGAATACCCAAAATAAACCATAGCCCCCACAAATTATTTTTAATTCTCAAGTTTATAAAATTATACTTTAGCCCGAATTTCACCTATATAATGCTCATAATCTTTTTCATTTTTTACATATTTTCTACTTACTATCGCTAATTATCTATTTCTCTCTCTTTTAAGTTCTCATCAAATTCGATTCGCATAATGGATAGTCCTTCTTGTGTGTCTATGCTTCGAGCTAGAATAAATCATTTGTGGAATTATTTTGATCCAATAAATAAATATAATTCAGTGTATTTTTTATACTCGAATATTTAAGCATGAGCCCGAAAATAATAGAGAGGGACAAGTCACCTCGTTAAACACTTGTTTCATATGCACCTATATTGTGAGAGATGAAGTAGAAGGCCACTAGTAAATAAGAAAATAAATTGGATTGAACGAAGAAACAAACAAAGGTAAGAAAATTGTTCCAGTGTTTGAATTTAAAATTTTCTTTATTTGTTTAAATTTTATTAAAATAGAAAAATCTTATTTGTACTTTGCAACTTGTACGATTTGAAATTTGAAATTTGAATTAGAATTTGAATTTGTAGTTGCATCAATTGAAAGTTTGAAGATTGAAGATTGAAGCTAGTTGTAGCTATTTTTTATTAGTTTTACAATATTATTAGCCTAATATAATATTAGTAACTTAGCCTAATTTAATTTAAAGTTTTAAATTATAAGTCAATAAGACAATAAACTAGCAATAGAAATAAAACTAGTTGTTGTAAACTGTAAAGGGTGCAAACTTTAAATGGCCACAACTCTGCGCTCGGTTATCCCATTTATATGAATCTTTTTATTTTGTGTATTATTTCGATTTTCGAGATCTAAGTGGAGGCAGTTTGGTCTAGCCAATTTAAAGAAAACGATGATTTTTCTATTCAATTTACATTTTCCTCCAAATTGGTACAATATTTTAATCTTTCGATATATACATACATTCATATGCAAAAAGAATAGATTTCAATATCAAAATGGTTGCCTATAGCTGGTGTAAATGTTAATTTTCGGGTCCTAATGATATTTTATAAATACAGATCTTTTGAAGTGGGTATTGGTGGCGAGTTAAAATTTTAACGGTGTTTGAAAGATATAATGCAATTTCATATAAAAAAAAATATGAAAGTTGTACATGCACATTCTCTGTAATGATGTTATTATGAAAATTGTATATAGACTTTTTTACAATGTATAAAAATTATATATACACTATTATATTGTAAATTTTGCATATAAAGTGTATCATGTATTTTTCAGTGTATATTATTAAAATTATATATAAACTGTTATAAAATGTATAATAATTGTATGTATACCATTACATTGTATAAATTGTGTATATAAAGTGTATCCCTAATGTATCATTAGTGTATATTCGTGGCTCCGACTTCTTTGCAGCAACCTTACAAATGTATGTATAATGTATATATGTTATATAATAGGTGTATAGGTACGATTATATAATTACTATACATCATTTATATAATGTAAATATTTTTAGTCGTTTAACTGTGTTTTATTGGCCATTTTGGAGTGAACTCCATGACTCTTTTGAGATGAATTTTTGTGCATTTGCTGTGAAGAAGTGAAGGGTGAAGTGTATTTGTGCAGGTTGTTATTGCTGCTATGGATTCTAAGATCTTTGTATATGAGATGTATAATTAGTATATCTCATATATAATAATTCATATTTAATGTATCTTTTCCATAATTTGTGTATCTGTACATTCTTTGAGTTTTTATAAAGTACATACTAACTATATATACAACACAATATGTATATATTGTTTATGTATACTATATAATTTTTATACATAATATATACAAAATATATACATAATTTATACAACGATTGATACATATTGTGCAAGTGTATTTTTGTATAAAAATTGTATATAACCCATTATATGTGTATAGAAAATGTATATTTACAATTATACAGTATTTAAAAGTTTTATATATAGTATTTCCTGAGTTTTGACAATGTAATCTTAGTGTATTCCGAGCGTGTTGTATATTTTAAGTGTATAAAAAATATATTGTTCAACAATGTATAAAAAAGTTGAAATACTTTTGACCGAATTTGTTCTGTTTGTGTAATTAAAAAAAACTTATTTGACTGAAATAGTTTTATACTTTACATTACTTTGGTCTAAAGATATAATTTTTACTACTGTAAATGAGATCTCTAGGATCACAATCACTTGAAATACTTGACATGGGTTTAGAATGCGACTAGTGAGATTTTTATTCATTGGCTAGCTATTATTATTAGTTTTTGGCTTCAACTTGCGTAGCTGATTTGTGAGCTAGAAATTGTCAAAGTTTTAGCCGAGCGGTTAAAAGTGAAATTGCCTCGAATTTTAATAATAAGATAAAAATAAAAAATAATATGGCCCCGCACGTGTAGTTTAGGCCCACCAATTTCTCTAATGGGGTATAGTGGCTAGGTCGGACAACCTTTTTCGTAAACAAGACCAGCCCCCAACCCCGCTCCCAAGGGAAGCCTGGACTTGGGATTCAATAGGGCTCACCCTTAGGAGGGCAGAGTTAAACACTTGGGATTCATTTTGTAATTTTGAGTTGTTCTTCTTATTCTTATGTACAAATGTTTGCTTCTTCATCTTATTTTTGTTTATGTGATTGCTTGTTCTTCATCATCTTCTTTTTCGGGTCCTAATGATATTTTATAAGTACAAATCTTTTGAAGTAGGTATTGGTGGTGAGTTAAAATTTTAACGGTGTTTGAAAGATACAATGCAATTTCATATAAAATTTTTATATACACGGAGTATAAAAGTTGTATATGCACATTTTGTGTAATAATGTTATTATAAAAATTGTACATAGACTGTTTTACAATGTATAAAAATTATATATACACTATTACGTTGTAAATTTTGCATATAAAGTGTATCATGTATTTTTCAGTATATATTATAAAAATTATATGTAAACTGTTATAAAATGTATAAAAATTGTATATCTACTATTACATTATATAAATTTTGTATATAAAGTGTATCTTCAATGTATCGTGTATATTCGTGGCTCCGACTTCTTTGCAGCAACCTTACAAATGTATGTATAATGTATATATGTTATATAATAAGTGTATATGTACGATTATACAATTTCTAAACATCATTTATATAATGTAAATATTTTTAATCGTTTAATTGTGTTTTACTGGCCATTTTCGAGTGAACTCCATGACTCTTTTGAGATGATTTTTTGTGCATTTGCTGCGAAGTAGTGAAGGCTGAAGTGTATTTGTGCAGGTAGTTATTGCTGCTATGGATTCTAAAGGTCTTTGTATATGAGATGTATAATTAGTGTATCTCATATATAATAATTCATATTTAGTGTATCTTTTGCATAATTTGTGTAGCTGTACACACTTTGAGTTTTTATAAAGTATATACTAACTATATATATGTATATATTGTGTATGTATACTATATAATATTTATATATAGTATATACAAATTATATACATAATTTATACACGATTAATACATATTGTGCAAGTGTATTTATGTATAAAAATTGTATATAACCCATTATATGTGTATAGAAGGTGTATATTTACAGTTATACAGTATCCAGAAGTTTTTATATAGTATTTCCTGAGTTTTGACAGTGTAATCTTAGTGTATTCCGAGCGTGTTGTATATTTTAAGTGTATAAAAAAAAATATTGTTCAACAATGTATAAAAAAGTGTCTATACTTTATACTAGTGTATTATATGTATAATACGTGTACAATCTATACATCACCTTCTTCCTCTTCTTGTTATATCATGAATGTTTTTGCGTATGCAGTATTATATTTTTCTAAATTGGATCACTAAAAATTTAATTTTTTTGGTAAAAGATAAAAGGGGATTGTAATTTGTGTATAATAGGAAGAAGTTTGGTGGTTGTGGAGAAGACAGTTGGGTTTCTCTTTTGTAATTTGGTGAAGTTATTTTTTGCATTTTTTTTTTTAGTTTTTCTCTTTTGAAAAAATATTTTATTTTTTTGAATTCACCAGCTCTTTGGACTTTGAACGAATTGTTCTGTTTGTGTAATTGAAAAAAACTTATTTGACTGAAATATTTCTATACTTTACATTACTTTGGTCTGAAGATATACTTTTTACTACTGTAAATGAGATTTCTAAGATCAAAAATCACTTGAAATACTTGACATGGGTTTAGAATGCGACTAATTATTATAATTAGTTTTTGGCTTCAACTTGCATAACAGATTTGTGGGCTAGAAATTGTCAAAGTTTTAGCCGAGCAGTTAAAAGAGAAATTGCCTCCAATTTTAATAATAAGATAAAAAATAAAAAATAATATGGCTTCGCACGTGTAGTGTAGGCCCACCAATTTCTCTAACGGGGTATGGTGGTTAGGTCGGACAACCTTTTCCGTAAACAAGATCGCTCCCAACCGTGCTTCCAAGGGAAGTCCGGACTTGGGATTCAATAGGGCTCACCCTTAGGAGGGTTGAGTTGAACTATAGTCTTATATTTCGTGCAGGAAATTATATTTAATGACCTTAAAAACGGATGGTCTTGATTTTTTTTACCCTCGCGTACTCCATAGAAAACATTTAAGGTCAAAAATAAAAAATATTACCTATCAAATAAACAATAAACAACATTTGTTACATACTTGAAATTTTACTCATAAAGTAAGCGGGGTCAGAAATTCATTAGTGGTACCAAAGTGTCCTATTTGTACAAGTCTATCTTATTTGGCGCTCAACCAAATTAAAGGGGAGGGTGTTAGTAAGCCAGACAGTACGTCGGCCAACCAGAACAGTGGGCCACTACAACTAAAAAGTGGAAATAAAAACATATGCTTATCCGATAGTTAATTTAAGGACCCATTTACTATTAAGATAATGTTACTTTAAATATCATACTTCCCCAACAAGAGAAGTGATATTTCCTTTGATTGGAGGACTGTGACAGTTACGAAAAAGAAAGCTTTTGCAATGATGTCTCACTTTTCTTCTTTAGGGCTTCAACTTTATGATATCTTGTTGAGAGGAAGATATAAGTGAAGAAATTTCAAACATAATTTGTGGTTATATCTGTTTTTCCATATAATATCAATGAATGGCTGATTGTTTAATTTCCTTCATTTACCTCAGTGTTATCACGTCTGGCTAACGTTATACTGACTTCATTAATATTGATGATGAAAATTGCGGATTAGACTAAGTGGTCAATAAAAATAATCAAGAAATCTCTTGCTAATTCCATTTTATCGGGGAATTAAGACGTATGTATATAAAGAAAGAAACTTACTGTGGAACTTTAATTGATTTGCCGACTCATTGTATCCAAGAAAAACGAGTCTCCTTTAGTTTGACAGAATTTGCACATTCCTTCTGTTAATTTTTTTTATATGGACATATATAGAATGATGCGTGATTTTTCTAGTTGAAAATAATTACTCGAGAGAGAATTCCAAATCATAATTGAATAGTTTCTGGAAGATGAGATATAATTAGAGCGTTGACATGCCCCAAAATAAGAGGTTAGCATGATATGTGTGTCTCAATCTTTAGAGAACCAAGTGTATATAGGATTTGACTCATATGCGCTCACGTTATAAATAATTTACACTATTTACTGTTACAGATACTCTCTTTCATTTTTTAAGTAACTAGTATCACTTCTTTTATGTAATTACTGCATTTAATTATGTTTTAGTTGACGATATAACGTATAAATATTTTACACTATTAGTCACTAGAAGTTAAACTTCTATACTTCCAAAGATTCCTATTCTTCGGGATGGAATCTTAATGGCAAACTTTCAACTTTCTCGAATATACCAAATTCAGTGGGCGTTTTGACATAACAACTGTAAAATTCTGAAAAAAGTAAAAAAGAAAATTATGAAAAAATGATATTTGAAAATTAATGTTGTGTTTGGACATAAATACAATTTTAGGTTGTTTTTGAATTTTTGTGAGTGATTTAAAATGAAAATTTTGAAAAAAATAACTTTTTGAAGTTTTTTGAATTCCTGAAAAATTTCGAAATTCAATTTCACGTGAAATTTAAAAATTTTATGGACAAACACTAATTCCGAAACAAAGTGAAAATTTTTCAAGAAAAAGTAAAACAATATCTTATGGCCAAACGGCCCTTAGTTTTCTCAGAAATTCAAGCAACCAAGTGGGCATTTGGACATAAGAATTGTAAAATTTCACAAAAAGTAAAAAAATTTTAAGTGAAAATAGTATTTGAAAATTAGTGTTGTGTTTGGATATGAATATAATTTTGGGTTATTTTTGAAATTTTGTGAGTGATCTGAGTAAAAATTTTGAAAAAATAATTTTTATTTTATTTTTCAAAATTTTTGAAAATTTCCAAAGGTTAGGGTGACTTTTTGAATTTTACGATATGAGCTAAGCGTGATTTAAATTATTCATCTTTAAATAAAAATTAAAAATTTATGAATAAACACTAATTTCAAAAAAATATAAAATTTTTCGAAATAAGTAAAAAAAAATTTATGTCCGAACGGGCTTCAAATTCCCCCAAAACTCAACATTTGAATTAGCAAATTCCTATATATTCTCCTCTTATCTGCCACGTGCCAAGTAAATAGTAGTCTTCTAAGGCGTGCTATATATGAAGATGTGATTGTGACACGTTTGTACTTTCTTGTTATGAAAAGACTAACTGAGCAAAAGCACGATAAAAAGGTTCAACAAAGTCTGCATTCTGCTAAAAAGATTACTATTCAGCTGACATCTTATACTCCCTCCTTTTATTTTACGTGAACTTATTTTCCTTTTAGTACGTGTCAAAATAAATAATTTTTTTTATATTTAAAAATAATTTATTTTTATATAATAATTTATAATCACATAAATAAATATATCTTATTTTAAACTATAAATTTAAAAAAAATTTCTTTTTTTAACTCTATACCCAATAAAATAGATTCACATCAATTAAAACGAACGGAATATGTTTTTCTTCATATTAGAAAAAGATATCTGACTGAAATCAGATAATCGTTGAGTTAAAAGATGTCCTTTTATTCACAAAATGCACTTTCATTAACTTATGGTGCAATTATTGAAAATCCTTCGAACATGTGATTTGAAATATTTGGTCTGGATAGGTCTCCCTTCGGTAAATGTCTCTTTCGTTACGAGAAATAATGAATAATTAATTTTGAAATTAAATTTAAGATTAATTTATTTTATATTTATTTAAAAAATTTATGTTATAATTAATTTCGAAATTTATTATTTCAATAATATTATTTTTGTTTTTATGAGAAAGTGTAATAATAATTCAAAAAAAATTAATTCGAAATAATAAATTTTAGGATAATTTATTTTCAATCAAAGGACTCCTAAATGTTACGATCATGCATTCTTTCGCAAGTCGAAACGTGATGTGTGAAATATTAGGACCGCTCGACTCTATGGTTGCGCTAAGTCAATTCGTCAAATAAAGCAAACAGGAGAAAGAAAGTGACCTCCAATCAGGGCGGATCCACGTTCCAAGAACCGGGTGTTGAAGCACCCGTTAACCCCGGCGCAAACTCTGTATAATTATATAGAAAATACAGAGAATACTGTTATAAAGAACTAGGATGCACCCATTAAGCAAAAAAATTTGTGGGTGCTTTGGTTAAGAGGTGAGAATAGAGTGTACAAATATAAAGTGGTCAAGGGATCGATTCTTGCATGAATCAATATTTTTATATAGCCAGAGAGTGAGCACCCACGATCTTAAAATCCTGAATCCGCCACTGCCTCCAATCTATACATTACTACTCCTATAGTTTTAATTTATTGGGCGTAATTTGATTCACTACAAAATTTAAGAAAACAAAATTTTTTTATGAAATTTATGATCTTACAAGTTTAAAGGATAAAAGTTTGTGGGGTTTGTGCCTATTAAAAGCTTCTCATTAACAAATAAAAGGGTAAAATAAAAAGTTTAAATTTAAAATATTTCTAAATATAAAAATATAATATATTTTTTTAAACAAACTAATAAGGAAAATGTATCATATAAATTTAAATAGGAAAAATTATTAGCCAATGAAAAGCTAAATGCATACATAGCAGTAGTATTAGACTATTAGTTTGTAGGTTGAAAATTAGAATAAATCACACACTATTTAAAATATAGTGGTTGAGATCGTGTAGAAATATACTATATCTGACAGACATCTAGAAAAAAAATTATTTGAGTGGAATATCCCACAAAAAAATGAAAAAAATGAAGTGCTATATATACAGGAACAACTCATTAATTCTACGGGCCATGACATACATATGAGAAGATCATAAATGAACATGTTGGCACAATTATGTCAACTGCGGAAGACCTTTTACGTGTTGTAATGAAGTCTAAGAGATCGTTTGGTTGATTAGAATTATGCAAGTATTACTACTGTAGATATTAGTTATGGAAATATTAATCATGTAAGAATTAGTTATGTGTGGGCTTAATTATTCAGAAATTAGTTATGCGGTAGTTATGTAAGGATTACAACAACAATAATAATAACAATAACAACAAACCCGGTGAAATTCCACAAATGAGGTCTGAGGAAGGTAGTGTATAGGCAGACCTTACTTCTATCTTGTGAAAGTACAAAGATTATTTCCGACAGATTCTCAGCACAAAGAAAGATGCAAAAAGAAGCAATAACATAAGCAGTAACAATAGGCAAGATCATAAGATAGCCAAGGATGAGAGAAACAACACATAGTGGTAAAATCTGGAAATAAGAAAATATGAGAATAATACTAATAATACTGATTTGTACAGAAGACACCCTCAACTATCTATAACCTTCTACTCTAATTTTTGATCTCCACGTCTTTCTATCAAGGCTCATGTCCTCCGAAAGCTGAAGCAGCGGCACGTCCCGCCTAATCACCCCCAGTACTTCTTTGGTCTACCTCTACCTCTTCTCAGAATCTTCATGGCTAACCTCTCACACCTCCTTACTGGGGCATCTATGCTTCTCCTCTTCACAAGCCCGTACCATCTCAGCTTCGTTTCTTGCAACTTGTCCACCACGAAAGTCACTTCCACCTTGTCTCGAATATCTTCATTCCTAATCTTATCACTCCTGGCATGCCCACACATCCGCCTCAACATTCTCATTATTGCTACTTTCAACTTCTGAACATAGAAGTTCTTTTTTGGCCAATACTGCGTCCCATACAACATAGTCAGTCTAACTACTACTCTATGTAGCTTACCTTTAAGTCTCGGCGGCACATTCTTATCTTACAAAATACCAAAATCAAGCCTCCATTTTATCCACTTTGCTACTATACCATGCATGACATCACTGTCAATCTCCCCATTGCCTTGGATGACTGACCCTAAGTACTTGAAGCTGTGTCTCCTAGCGATAACTTGCGTATCGAGCCTTTCTTCCACGTTTATTTCATGATTCACATTACTCTATTAGCAATTCAAACGTTTTGTTAATCTTGTTCAACTTGAAACTTATTGACTCCAAGATTTGTCCCCAAATCTCCAACCTTGCATTAACTCCATATCATGTCTCATTGATTAGTACAATATCATTTGCAAATAACATGCACCAAGGGATCTCACCCTGAATGTGCAACGTCAGCACGTCCTTCACTAAAGAAAATAAAACGGGCTAAGAGCTAACCCCTGATGCAACCTCAACATGACTGGAAAGTGACCTGAGTCTCCTCTCACCATCCTAACCTCGATCTTAATTAACTCTATCTTACATGTCCTTAATCATCCTAGTATATGCTACATGCACACCACTCACATTCAAAAATCTCCATAGGACCTCTCTTGGGACTTTGTCATATGCTTTATCTATGCCAATGAACACCATATGCAAATCCCTCTTTCTCTCCCTATACTGCTCTACTAGTCTCCTAACACGGTAAATAGCCTCAGTATTCAATCACACCGGTATAAAATCGAACTGATTCTCAAAAATAAAAGAGCCTAATTTTATTTGCCTTAGCGATGGACGTGCTGACGCGACACATTCTGAGGGAGGTCAATTAGTGCATGTTATTTGCAGATAACATAGTATTGATCGATGAGATGCGAGGTGGAGTTACCCGAGGCTGGAGATTTGAAGATAAACCTTGGAGTCAAAAAGTTTCAAGAGCAAGACAAGATTACTTGGAGTACAAATTCAGTAACATGAATCATGGATAAGTGTGAATTTTAATCACTTATTAGTGCCTTTTTGCTATAGTTTTTAGACTGAAAGTGCTAATTTTATTCCATATTCTAATAAAAATTGTTAAATTTCAGGTGTTCTAGAAAGGATAAGGCCTTAGAAAAAGAATGACCCAAAATATGGACCGCATAACCCATTCGGAGGCCGCAAACCCTCCGAAGGACATTTTTGTTAGAAATTTTAGGAGTCCTATAAATAGAACTTTATAGCATTTTTAGGGCATCTTTTCACCGTATCAACTTAGAGTTAGTTACTTTTAGCTATTTTGAGCAAGTGTGAGCTACAATTGGAGAGGATCTTCCACTATTTCTTTTATTTTTGATTTTTTTGTCATTAATTTCATCTTATTTTTCTCTTTCCATGACTTGTAGTATGAGTAGCTAGATTTTTATCTAGGGTTGTAATCTAATCCTAGTGTGTGAATCTTATAGGTCATTAATATTATGCTTGTTTATGATTTGGTTAAGTGTTATTCAGCCTTATTTATGCTTTACATTAGAATAGATGGTTGTATACATTGATTCATATATTTTTGACCTTTTTCTTACTTGAGAAAGAGGAACTAAGTCTAGAAAAACTTGGCTAATAAGGAATTAAACTAGTTGATGGATTGACTAGTTCAATTAACAGATTTGGACTAGAGATAGTGATAATACAACTTGGGCTCATAATTAATTACACTTATACCTACTCAATTAGACTTGAGAAAGCTAAATTGGCATAATCACTCTTTAATCGAGAGTATAAAGTAGTACTTAAGCTTGAGAGTCATAACAACCCTGATCTAACAAGCAATCATAATTGACTTTATCCATTAGGTTTACACCTAGGTTAGGACTATAACCGCTAGGCTTTTTTCCATTTGTTGCAACTTTAAATATATTGCATCTTAAGTGTTTGTTAGTTTATTTCTTAGAATCACCTTTGTTGAATTAGTAGATTTTATACACAACTTTTGTTTGAAAGTTAACCTAAGTTAACAAGTTGTCTACTTAAGTGTTTGCCTTAACACCTAATAAACTCCTTGAGGTTCGACCACGATTCGTGTTGGGTAATATATTGCTAACGACCGTTTCATATCCCTTATTAGGGTGTGTCTTGGATGTGATCAGTTTTTGGCATCGTTGCCGGGGAGTTTACGTTGTTAGCTATATAGTTGAGTTTGTTTCTTGAGTATCTTCTTGTACATTCCTGATTCTAACTTATTTGAATCATTGTAGATTTCCAATGGCGAACAACGAGCTTGGAAATTTACCATTGGGAGAGGTGGATGGCGAAGGAACAACTTGATAAAGTACCCCCATGTTCCACAACCAAGCTATCGAGGCCGTGGATAGCAAGATAATGTGTCTCTACCTCCCCCACCACCACAACCCCAAGAAGCACAACACCGGAATTTGCCTAATGAAGGGTATGCTAGTGCTATAGTCTCCCCCTCGCATTAGGGCGGGCAACTTCTAAATCACCAATGTGATGCTCATTTTGCTTGAGCAACGAGGATATTTTTATCGAAGCACTGCATCAAAATACTTATAAGCATTTGAAAGATTTCGTGGATGCGTGTTGGGGAAGCAAACAAACTAAGTTTTGGAAAATGCATTGAGATTAAGGCTATTTCCCTTTTTACTAGAGGGAAGACCTTAGATCGGTTGGAACACTTGCCCAATTAGCCTTCAAGAAAGAATCCAATGAACCCTTGTATGAAGATTTGGGAGCGGAATCATATTATGGTGAAGGAGTGCCCCAGTAATAATATGACCGACAATATGATCCAATAAACATTTTACCGTGGCATTAATACCGCGAATCAATGTATGGTCAATCAATTGGCCGGAGGCAATTTCCTGACTACACCTTATGGAGAGACATGTAAGATTCTTAACGAGATGGAAAAGACCACTTCGGTTTGGTAATTTCAAGCCAATGTTCGTCAAGGTAATCCCAATATGATTCACCTTCATAAGGAATTTCAAGACCATGGGCAAGCAACTGCAGAACTAACCACTACGATGACTCAAATTGCGAAGGCTCAACTTTATCAAACTCAAGCATTAAAGTAAGTTCATGCCATAGAAGGAGTGAGTGTTTTGGCCAACAAGAAGTAGACTAAAGGTGATGCAGGAGAACCAGATCAAGCTACGTTCATGCCATCAATGTTGGATAAGACAAGACAAGGCGTTGGTTAGCCTTGGAGAAGAGCCAAGCGTCCATAAATCTTACTATGGACGAATCTTGTGTTGAAGATGTACATTTGTGTTTATGTTGTATTATTGTGTTGCTGTAGAAGACATTGATTCTTACTTAAGGGGTCCTGCATGACTATTCTTTAAATTAGCCAAATTGTGGCCTTTTTGCTAATTAGTTGTTTCCTAGTTGATTTAGGTTAACTAGTTATTCTTTTTCAAGTTGATTTAGGTAAAGGCTCATTCTATATAAGCCTAAACACTTCATTATTTTGACACTTTTTGACATTATTCTGATAATAGAAATCGGCAGCCATATTGCTCCCAAAATCGTGTGAATTAACTTGTCTAATTTTGGTGTGATTCAAAATTGAACTTGTTCCTTTGTTTGATCGAACAATTTGCAAGATCATCGTTATCTTGAGGGTCGTTCGTATAGCATAGGTACTCCTTGATTTCATCAAGAAGGTAAGTAGACTAGTTCCTACTTATTGTCTTGATAATTCATAGAGCGTCTTGCTCCTATCTTTTGTTTTCTTGTTTCCGCGTTTAATATTGCATCAGTTGGTATCAGAGCAATTATATTGCATCAAAAGGTCCCCAATGTCAACCCCGAGTGGAGAGTTATGCTAAAGAGGATAGTGGTTATGATCAAGATGACTTTTACCAAGAGCAAGAAGAGAAGGTTCAATTTGTGAACAATTATCAAGGGCAAAGGGGTAATTTCAAAGGTTCTAATCAAAATAATTGGCGATTTCAAAACAACCAAGGCAATTGGAGTTCCAAAAACCAAGGGAATTGGCACAACAATAATAACCAAATGAATTAGGGAGGTAGTAGTCAAGGCAATTACGGGAACAACAACAATCATACAAATCAGAGTTTGGGTTTTCAAAGACCTCCAATATATCAGCAACGAAGCAACCTACCTACCTACCCTTCCCATGGTTCAAGTTTTACAACTAATGAAATAAGTCGTATTGAACACATGTTCAAGCAAATGACGGGAAAAAATGCAGATTCGGATGCTCAACTTACTTCTCATACCACATCAATTCGGAATCTCGAAGTTCAAATAGGGAAAATTTCTCAAACTTTTAATACTCGACCTAAGGGTACATTACCAAGTGACGCGGTTGTCAACCCGAAAGGGTGATAACAATACGGGACATGCCATGGCGATTATCACCATAAGTGAAAGAGGTGGGAGTGCACCCACCTTAAGTGAAAACCGAATTGTAGATGATGACCAAATGATTCAAGAGGAGAAAGTCCTATAAAATGATGTTCAAGTACATATTGAAGTTCGAATTGATATTGAGGATAATGTGGTAGAGATTCAAGAGGAGGTGAACCTGTCTAGGGAACATATCATTGACATGCCATACCCGGTGGGTACAAAAGGCCAAGGCACCCTTACCAAAGCCTCCACTTCCTTACCCTCAAAGGCTCGCTAAGTAAAATAACAAGAATTACTTCAAGAAGTTCATTCAAATGATGAAAGGTCTCTCTATAAATGTGCCATTAGTGGAAATTTGGAGCAAATGTTTGATTATGCCAAGTTTATAAAAGATCTTGTGACCAAGAAGAGATCAACGAACTTTGAAACCACCAAGGTCATCCATCAAGTTAGTGCTATCGTTCATTCCATAGCTCCTAAATTGGAGGATTCCGGTGCTTTCACAATTTCATGCACCATTGGAAATGCCGACGTTGCTAAGGCTTTATGTTATCTAGGGATAAGTATCAATTTGATACCCTACTCGATTTTAAAACTTTGGGAATTGGGAATCCATGACCCACATCTATAACGTTACGAATGGATGATCGCATAATGAAGAGATCATTGGGTGTGATTGAAAATGTATTGGTCAGAGTAGATAAATTTATTCTTCCGGCAGACTTTGTTATTATTGAAAGGAGGTGGATTAAGAAGTACCTATCATCTTGGAAGGCCTTTCCTTGCTACGGGTAAGGCCCTTTGTGATGTAGAAGCCGGAGAACTCTTTTTTTAGGTTGGTGACGAGCAAATGGTATTTTATATGTGCAAGTCTATGCATCAACCAAATAGCAACGAGGTGTGCTCTTTTGTGGATTTGATACTGATGTCATAATCAATGATACTAGTGCCACAATCAATTTGGCGACAAGGTGAAGCCGTGTTGCTCAATTTTTATGATGATGAGATAGATGGTTTCATTGAATGTGTTTGCAAGGGATGGGTTCTTACAATTATGCACCCCGAAAGCTATCATTAGATCTTGAAAATAGGAAGACTCTTCCTACAAAGCCTTCAATCGAAGAGCCACTCACCTTGGAGTTGAAGCCATTGCTACCCCACTTTCGGTATGAGTTTCTTGGCCCTTGTTCTACTTTACCGGTTATTCTTTATTTTTTTTTTGACTAACGTGCATATAGATTCCATATTGGCGATCCTACAAAGGAGGAAAAAAATCTATTAGATGGACTTTGGCAAACATTCGAGATTTAAGCCCCATATTTTGCATGCACAAGATCAAGTTGGAAGATGGTGCTAAACCATCTATTGAACATAAAAAACGAAGCTATGCAAGAGGTGGTAAAAAAGGAGATTATCAAATGGTTGTATGTCGGGGTTGTCTACCCCATTTTTAATAGTTCATGGACTTCTCCGGTTCAATGTGTCCTAAAGAAGAAGGCATGATGGTTGTTACCAATGACAATAAAAAGTTGATACCCACTAGAACGGTCACCAGATGGAGAATTTGTATGGATTACTGAAAGCATTAAAGTCACAAGGAAAGACCATTTTCCCCTTTCATTCATGGATCAAATGGTTGATAGGTTGGCTGGCCGTGCTTTCTATTGCTTTCTAGATGGTTATTTAGGATATAACACAAATCCTTGTTGCATTGGAAGATCAAGTGAAAACCACTTTTACATGCCCGTATGGTACCTTTTCTTTCAAGCGGATGCCTTTTGGCTTATGTAATGCACCGATAACTTTTCAACAGTGTATATGGCTATTCTCATAGACATGGTGGAATTCTACTTTGAGGTCTTCATGGATGACTTTTCGGTTGTTGGAGATTTGTTTGATGATTGTCTTGCTAATTTGGACATAGTATTGGCTAGATGTGAGGAAACGAACTTGGCACTCAATTTGAAGAAGTATCATTTCATGTTGAGAAAGACATTATCCTTGGTCATAAAATTTCAAAGAAAGGTATATAAGTGGATAAGGCACATATTGAAGTGATTTCCAAACTTCCATCTCCTTCCTCGGTCAAGGGTTGTGCGGAATTTCTTGGGCCATGCGGGGTTTTACCAAAGATTCATCAAAAAAATTTCTAAAGTGGTGAATCCATTGTGCAAACTCCTCGAGAAGGATGTCAAGTTCCATTTCAACAATGATTGCATGAGAGCTTTTGAAGAGTTGAAGCTCAAGTTGAAAACTACTTCAATCATTACATCCCGAAATTGGAGTCTACCATTTGAGCTCATGTGTTATGCAAGATGTAGCGTTTCGGGCTGTTTTGGTGCAACAAATCAACAAAATTTTCCATCTAGTCTACTATGCTAGTAATACCATGAATAATTCCCAAGTCAACTATATCGTCATGGAGAAGGAATTACTTGTCGTTGTGTTTGCTATTGAGAAATTCCGTCCTTATTTAATGGGTGCTAAGGTCATTATGTACATGGATTACGCAGCACTTTGTTATCTTATGAGAAAAAAGAAATGGAAAGCTCGGTTGATGAAAATGGATGCTTTTATTGCAGTAGTTCGATATTGATATCCAGGACAAGAAAGGGAGTGAAAACCAAGTGGCGGACCGCGTATCTCGTTAGGAGAAGGAGTGGAGGCCACATGATGGCCTTGGGATCAATGACTCTGTTTGCGATGAGCAACTTTTGGAACTTTCAATGAAAGAGTACCATGGCTCGCAGATTTGGCTAAATTCATTGTTAGCAATATCATTCTTGAAGAGTTCACTTCAACCAAAGAAAGAAGACAAAGAGGGATTGCAAAGACTATTATTGGGAGGAACTCTACCTTTTCTGGATTTGCACGGATTTGGATGATCGGGAGATATGTGCCAAATAAAGAACAAAGTGACATTCTTGGGGCTTGTTATTCTTCACCTTATGATAGTCATCCTAGGGGATCAAGAATGAGGGCAAAGGTCCTAAGTTGTCATTTCTATTAGCCTACTCTTTACAAAGATGCAAATGATTTGTTAAAAAGGTGTGATGAATATCAACGAGCCTGTGAGATTTCAAAAAAACATGAGATGCCCCTTACATGCATCTTGGAGATTGATATCTTCAATGTTTGGGGTACTGACTTTATGGACCATTTTATGAGTTCCTTTGGTAACATCTACATTTTGGCTACGGTGGATTATGTGTCTAAGTGGGTTGGAGTCGTTTCTTTACTGAACAATGAAGCTCGTAGTGTCGTCTCATTCTTGAAGAGGAACATATTCATAAGATTTTGGACTCCTAGGGCAATCATAAGTGATAGCGGGGCACACTTTTGTAACAAGGCTTTTGACACTTTGCTTGAAAAATATGGTATCACACAAAAAGTGACAACACCTATCATCCACAAGCAATTGGTCATGTGAAAGTTTCCAACCGAGAGATAAAGAGTATTTTGTTAAAGACGGTGAATGCAAATCGGTTGGATTGGTCCAAGAAGCTTACTGAGGCTCTATGGGCATATAGAACGGGTTACAAAACACCTATCGCAATGTCCCCATATCGTTTGGTGTTCGGAAAAGCTTGTCCATCTCCTGGTTAAATTAGAGCATAAGAAAATATGGGCCTTAAAGCAGCTAAATCTTGATTGAGATGTAACCGCTAACTTGTAAGTTGCACATTTGAATGAGTTGGATGAATTTCGGTACCTTGAATATAATAGTTCGTCCTTGTACAAGTAAAAGATGAAAGTACCTTCATGACAAGTATATTTGGAACAAGGAATTCAAGGCCAATGATCAAATGTTATTGTTCAACTCAAGGTTGAGATTGTTTGTCGTGAAGTTTATATAGAAGTGGAGTGGTCCAGTTGAAGTTGTTAGTATGATTCCCTCTGGTGCATTGGACTTGAAGAATAAGAACAAACAAATATTTTGAGTTAATGGTCATCGACTGAAGTATTACTTGGGAAAGTTGGAGAAAGCCACATGGTGGCGGTCCTTTACTTCAATTGAGGGTGATTTGACACTACATCATGCCACGACCTCAAATAAGGCAATTCTTGGGAGGCAACCCAAGCTCTTTTCCTTTTTATCTTTTCTTCAATTTTTAGTATAGATGTTGTTTATTATTTTTGATAAGATTTGATGTGTGTTTCACTAACCAGTAGTAGGTATTCTGAGATGGCAAAAGATAAGGCACTGCAAAGAATTGCGGACCATACTTTTATTTGTGCGGCCACAAATTTCTGGCTGTGGACAACAAAAATTTGGGTGCGGCCGCAGATTTTGATTGCCGACTGAAAAATGCGGAGATAGCCTAAGTACCAAAATGCAGAGTCTTCGAACTTTTTGTCAACAGTACGGAGTTTTTTTTGCAGCCGCTCAAAATTTTGTAGCCGCATGAGGGCATATTTAGAGAATTCACTAAAATAGGTTGGCACAAGTGCGGCCGCACTTCAAGAAGTATGGGACACACAGCTTCATTCTTTTCACCGCCTAGCTAACTGAGTGCGGACCGCAATTGAAGTTTCGAGGACACACTCTCACCCTCCTTGACTCGACCCAGTTGTAACTATAAATAGGGGAATTAGGCTAACCTTTTACACTTTTCACCATTTGACCTAACCCAAGGAGTTTTTACTAAGGAATCACTTGCACGCACAGTTGCCCACCATCATCCATTTACATTCCAATCTTCCTACTTAATTAACACATCTAGTATGACACATTTCAATCTTGTCCTAATTTTTTAGTTTAATTTTGATTTTTGCCTCTTTTTAGTTCATCTCTGTTACATTCCCTTTATTTGTTCTCTGTGGGTTAAATTATGAGTGAGCTTTCTGTGAAATCATGCTTAGAATGGATTTTAGATGTTAATAATTACTAGAACCATGCTACTTGTCTGTTGCCCCGTAAAATTCAAAATTGTTTAGCTTAACTTTTTGCTGAGCTTCGACATGTCTGTCCCCTTGTTTTTTTTATTATGCGGACTGCAACTGAATCTTGAGGTCCGAATTGCTTGATTGACCACCTGGCTGAGTACTCTGCGTACCGTAAATAATTGTGCGTATCACAATTATATTTTTACGATCGCAAGTAAGGTTCGCATTGTCAATCAGAGAACTCTTCTTTGAGACCTGTGTGCTCCTACTCAAGTGCGTACCACATTTTTAGTTTTACAAACCGATGACTTTGTGCAGCCGCAAATGCTAGTCCGCACTTTCAATCAGAGATTTCTCTCTGAGGGATGAGTTATTAGTACTGAAACACGACCGCACTTTGAATTTTGCGGACCGCACTTCTACTTTGCGGATTGCAATTGAAATTTTGCGGACCACACATCCTTCATACCTTATGCATATTTCATACAGAAGTCATCACTTCTCTTATGCTCCCCCAGCTACTAGTAAGAATTATAACTATCTTGTAGCACATGTCAACGACTTATATGACCACTGACAGCTCTCTTTGTGATTCAACAGAAAATTGTACGATTAAGAGGAAAGACTGTGACTTCCAAAGGCCGGCATAATTTTGTTTTGTACGAAATTTAGAAAAGAACTTTTGAAAAAGTAAAGCTTGAGAGCTTTGCAACTATAAAAGATTTTAATTAAGAATAAAAAAGTAAAATAAAAAGTTTAAAGTTAAAATATTTTTAAATATAAAGATATATTATTTTTTTGACAAACTAATGAAAAGTGCATCATATAAATTAAAAAAGGAGAAAATATTAGTCAATGAAAAGCGAAATACATATTACACAGTGGTAGTGTTAGACGCAAAGGCGGATTTAGGATTTCTTGAACATGAGTGCACCATTGAAAAACCGAGAAAATAGAAGTACTAAGCGTGAATCGATCCATATTTCCTTGGATAAAAAACTCAACATTAAACTAGGTGTACTATTCGTGCTTTTCGGAGCATGAGGGCCAACATATAATATTAAATGAATTTTACGAAATATAAATATAAAATATTTAGTTTGGCAAAAAGACTGTGGGTTTACGTGCACCGTAAAAGGCCTAAATCTGCCCTTGATTAGACTATTAGTTTGTAGGTTGAAAATTATAATAGATCCTGAAATATTTAAAATATAGTGGTTGAAACCGTGTACAAAATATACTATATTTGACGGACATCTAGAACAAAAACTTTTTGAATGGAAATTCCAAACATTAAAATAATAAAAAAAAAGTAAAGTGCTATATGAGACAGAAACAATTCATTAATTCTATTGGTCACATCATATATATAAGAAGATTATAAATGAACATGTTGGCACAATTATGTCAACTAAGAAAGACCTTTTAAGAGTTGTAATGAAGTCTAAGAGATCGTTTGGTTGTTGGTTAGAGTTATGCATGTATTAAGTCTCGCACATAATTCCTACATTACTATTACTATCTCCTCAAACTCCTCATGGATATCCGTTCACACCTCCTTACTGGGACATCTATGCTTCTCTTCTTTACATGTCCGTACTATCTCAGCCTCGCTTCTCACAATTTGTCCGCCACGAAAGCCATTCTCACCTTGTCCCTAATATCTTCATTCCTAATCTTATCTCTCCTGACATGCTCATACATCCACCTCAGTTTTCTCATTTCTGCAATTTTCAACTTTGAATATAGGAGTTCTTTATTGGTCAATGTTCCGTCTCATACAACATAATCAGTCTAACTACTACTCTGTAGAACTTACCTTTAAGTCTCGGTGGCATATTCTCATCACACAAAATACCAGAAGTAAGCCTCTATTTTATCCATCCCGCTTTTATACGATGTGTGACATCATCGTCAATCTCCCTAATACGTTGAATGACAGTCCCCAGGTACTTGAAACTGCCTCTCATAGCGATAACTTGCATATCGAGCCTCACTTTCACATTCATTTCAAGATTCATATTACTACATTTGCACTTCAAACATTCTGTTTTGGCCCTGCTTAAATTGAAACCTTTTTACTCGAGGGTATGTCTTTAAATATCTTGATTCTCAATAACTCCACCTCGCATCTCGTCGATCAGTATTATATCATCTGCAAATAACATGCACCAAGGGACCTCTCCTTGAATGTGCTGCGTCAGCGCGTTGTTCCTTGCTAACTCAAATAAAAGAGGCTAAGAGCTGACTTCTGATGTAACCCCATCATGACTGGAAGTGGTTTGAGTCTCCTCCCACTATCCTAATCCCGGTCCTAGCTCTATTTTTCATGTCCTTAATCACCATAGTATATGTTACAGGCACACCGCTCACCTCCAAACATCTCCATAAGACCTCTCTTAGGGTTTTATCATATGCTTTTTCTATGTCAATAAACACCATATGCAAATCCCTCTTTCTCCCCCTATACTGCTCTACCAATCTCCTAACAAGGTGAATAACCTTAGTAGTCTGTCACCATAGTATGAAATCGAGCTGGTTCTCAAAAGTAGAAGATTCATATTTTATTTGCCTTAGCGATGGACGTGCCGACGCAACATATTAAAGGAGAGGTCCTTTGGTACATATTATTTATCGATGGCATAACATTGATCGACGAGACGCGAAGTGGAGTTACAATGGGGCTAGAGATTTGAAAACATATCCCGGAGTCAAAAGGTTTCAAATTGATCAAGACCAAAACAGATTACTTGGAGTGCAAATTCCATATCGTGAAGCATGAAATAGACGTGGAAGTAAGGCTTGATATGCAAGTTATCGCTGGGAGAGGCTGTTCCAAGTACCTGGGGTCATTCATCCAATATACTGGGAGATTGATGATAATGTCACACATCGAATAGGAACGGTGTCGATGAAATAGAGGCCGACTTCTGATATTTTGTGTGATAAAAATATACTACAGAGACTTAAAGGTAGGTTCTACAGAGTAGTGGTTAGATCGACTATATAGTGTGGGGCGGAATGTTGGCCAGTCAAGAACTCTCATGTCCAGAAGTTGAAAGTAGTAAAAATATGGATGCTGAGGTGGATGTGTGGACATACCAGGAGAGATAAAATTATGAATAAAGATATTTGGGCAAAATTAGTAATATGTAAATATAATGTAAGTACTGATTATTTTTACTCTAGCTTATTCTATTAAAATTATTAGTATATATGTATTTTCTTAAATAAAAAAATAAAAATTTGAACAGAGGGTATTTTTATCATTTTAGGTTACAAATATTATTAATATAAGTAAAAGTTTATCTATATTTTACCCTGCATAAAGTAATAAATAGATTCTCGAAATGAGAATTATGAACCACATGTTGTATTGGCAGCACTATGTTTTATGTGAAAAACAGAAAAAAAAACCAATCAACCATTATATAACTTATGCTTAGATTTTATGTGGAGATTATTTTTCCTTTTTTTGTAACCAAATAATGTATAAAATTATCTTAATTTTAATACATGGATAACTCTCTCAAAACCATCCTTGTCCAAGGGATATTAATTAATTAACTTTTTTTTAATAGATAGGTAAAATATTATGAATATAAATCAGTAATGGAGTCAAGTTTTTAATTAAGGGGTGTCAAAATATAAAGTAGTAAACATACGGAGAACCCAAAAGGAGTCAACATATAGTGTGTATATATATATAATAAAAATAATTTAACCTATCTATACAATATAATTTTAGCTCTATCACTGTTATATAATATATGTTGAATCTCCTAAATTTATTCGTACATTTACTTTTGTATATTCTGCTTCTAAACCCCTTCGTATAAAATCCTTGTGTGTGGTACAATAAATAATTATCCATCATCAGTACTTGTATCCTGCATCAAAGCAGTGCACATGGAAGCCCTTCAATTCTCAGACTGCAAAAAAAATTCCTTCGCTGCAGGGGCCGACGTGGATTTCAGACGAAACATGAGACTTTGATTTATGCCACATGTGACGTGCCATTGCCGACATGGATTCTGATAAGTGCTGCTGTTACTGCTGAATTCTTAAAATACAGTGTCTTTTTCTTTTTATTTCCCCCCCATGTTTTTTCATGTTTGGGACCGGTCCAGAAATTTATCATGTGTCCTGTTTCTCTCAGAAGTATTGAATGATGAAGGGAGGCAAGACTTGGAGCAATGAGAACCAAATGAAACAATATTGTTTCTGATGTGAAATTAAGTTTGATTTTCAACAACCGTTTTGATATTATTGGTTGATCTGAATCGTGTGTTAGGAGTTTAAGTCGAAGTCTATCGGAAACAATCTTACTTCTTCATACGAGGTAGGAATAAGGTCTGTGTATACTTTATCTTTTTCAAATCTTATTTGTGGGATCAAACTGAACACGTTATTATTATTGTTGACTTTCTACCTCATATGAGATATGGATAAATACTGCGTATATTTTATCTTCCCTAGACCTCATTCGTGAGATTTCAGACTGTGTATATTACACTGTGTATATTACAGTTGTTTGTGTGTTATGACTATTATAGTACTTAGCATGGCAAAAGTAAAATTTAACTTCCCTTACCAAATAAAATTTAATTTCTTCCCTTACCAACCAAATCCCAAAATTCAAATCATCCATTGTTCTTTTTCTTAATTAGCCAATGAAAATGTATCACTCTTTACCAATCTACAGCAATATATAGAGCAAAAATGGAAAACATCACAAGTAAAGATATTTGCCACAAAAGGCAAAAGAATTTCTCTGATTTCTTGATGAGCCGCGTGTTCTTCTTTCTATACATAAATATTCAAGATAATCATATCTAAGATTAACAATGTTTCAAGATAGATTAAATTTGTTGGCTATATTATCAATTAAAAAGGAATTATTAGAGAAACTCGATTATAAAAAATTATTAATAGTTTTTAGAAAAAACTTAAGCTTCACATTAAACTTTGACTTTAGGTCACACGTATGTTTGAGCCGCCCCCGCGCGCTCTAGCTCCGTCCCTAAAACATATATATTTTTCACATGTAATAACTACTGTTGATATTATTTTCCCTCTGCAGTACTCCTTTGCTTTCCCTATAAAAATATCGTCCAATCTTTATGGACTGGAAAACGATTAACTAAGCAGCCTCAAACACTAATTCCAAGAATATCTTTTCTTTTCTTGCTTCTGCTACCTCTTCAGAGCTTTCTCTTTCTACTTAGTTTTATTCTCCAAGTAAGTAGTAGTAAGCCTTCTTTAATTTGTTTACTTGGTTTTTATCTCCTTGTGAGTATAGTAGTATTTCCTGCGTTGGTAGAATAATAAAAATACTTCTATTTATTTAATTATATATTCAAGACGCTCCATCACGCAAAATTTTTCTTTTATCATGGCCCGAGCTATTAAAATTGGTGACAAAATTATTCGAACCCAAAATCTCTTGCCTGGTCTGATAAGTTGAAATGTGTGATTATTTAATCTAAAAACTTAATCTATTAGTGAAATTATACTTTTATTTATTTTAATTATATCTTCGACAATTATCAGCTTTATATATTTTGTTGGTATATATTCTTGTTAAAAAGATTCTTAGATCCTCCGTGGTCCTAACGCCCAATCTTCTTGTTTGGTTATCACGCTATTTTCTTTCACTTTTTGTTGTCTCTTTTTCATATAGCCATGCAAACGATTTAATCTCCTCCTCTTCTTCTACTTCTTTCTTCTTCTTCTTCTTTTCTTTTGGGGTTTGAGTTTGTATTATAACTGATCATATGTTTATTTGGATTCCTTCTTTAGTTAAACAGGCCGAGTGTAAGCTCTACACTTTTCTGCTCATCTGAGGAAAAGTCATGACAAAGTCTTCAAAAGTCTCACAACAGGCAAACCAAGTAAGAAAGAATTATATATCATCTCATAAATGACCTGCCGCCAATGTACGCCATGCACCTGTATCTTTATATTATTAGTGCAGCTGCACTATTAATGGTAGATTTTTTATTATTTTATCAGGTTAACAAGTATTCTTTCTGTTTCATTTTTATGTAAACTTATTATTATTTTGGGAGTCAATAAATATTTTTTTACCATATTTTTATACTTTAAATTGTTAACTATTGTGACGTATATAGTATTTTTTATGTAGTTTCTAAATATGCAAATTGTATTTTAAAAATTTTATGTCCAAATTTATACTTAAAATATTAGTCAAAACCTTTTTGAAAAGATTCACATAAACTGAAATGGAGAGAGTGATACTTATCATAGAGATTTACACGTAACTATTTTGTGCTTAATTGTATAAATTTTTTAACCCTATCAATGCATAAAACTTAACACTTTGGATATTACTCTCTCCGTCCCAATTTATGTGATAATGTTTGATTTAGTACTCGATCACCGGGTTTAAGAAAGAAAATAAGATATTTGACACTTGTAATTTAAAATAAGTCATAATAATTGTGTAGCTTTAAATAATTTTACTAAGGGTGAAGAAATAATAACAAGAATAACAAAAATAATATACCTAGTGTATTCTCTCACAAGAGGGGTCTTGGGAGGATAATATGTACGCAGACCTTACCTTCACCTTGTGAAGTTAGAGAGTTTGTTTTCGGTAGACCCTCGATCAACTCTAAAAATAAAACAGGTATTTTGAAGTTAAATTATTATGATGAAATTAAAAAAATATAATTTTTTTTAGGACTACTATAAATGAAAAAGTGTTAAGGTAAACATTAAGAATAAACCCACCTAACCCTCGGGGAAAATTAGAGGGAACACGAAAATTAAATAATACACGAGGGTGGAGGCAGTCAATATTAATAAAAGCATGTGTACCATGATTTGTGATGGAGAACCATAGACTATCATCATACCATCTTTGACCAATTAAAGAAAAGGATATTTTTACTTTTAAAAAATGTATAAAATCTATATAATTTTATATATATATATATATAAATATAAATATTTTAGTTATTATTTTAAAAACGATTATACAAAGATCATTTACCGTTAAAGAAATACAACACTTCAATTTTTAAAAGTCAAATGGGCCCCTATTGGCTCTGTTTGGATGCACAAGGCTCCTTGCTCCCCACACCACCTCCCTCCCAAGTAAAAGACATGCATCTTCTTTGTCTCCAATGCCTTTCAAATTTACCTGACCAAAAAACATAGAATCAGAAATTTCAGAAATATGGTCTTAATTTGATTCTCTTTTCGTCCTCATCTTTAGTTACAACATAACTTAAAGAGAAATTTGGGTAAATTTCTTGCAGCTATTAGCAAAGAATTTATGTAATATTATATGCATACACCGCGTAAAGAAATATTTGCATAAATAAACTATTTATATAAGGTATATTACAGGTAAAAATCGTTGATAAACAATTAATTGATAACATGATAAAAAATAGCATTTTGTTTTAATTAAATATGACAATATTTTCTTTTTAGTTTGTTCGAAAAGGATGATAGCTTTCTGAATTTGGAAACAATTTAAATTAAATTTTTTATTTTTATTCTTAATAAGAAATTTTTATAACAATACAAATATTTATGGCTTATTTTATATCATAAATTTCAAAGTCTTCATTCCTTTTTAAAACTTCGTACCAATTCAAACGTTGTCATATAAAGTAAAACGAAAGGAGTATAATGGACATGCTATAATATAATAGGCTAAACCAAAGGCGAATGCAGCACTCCTTAAATTCATGGGAAGAGCTGGAGAACAAGTTACGGGTTCGGCCGAACCCAATAGCTTTAGTTCCTATATTTATTTTATAAAATTTATTAAATATGTACAAATTATTAATTTAGAACCCAATAATTTAAAAATGATTAGAATCTCGAACTCATAAAATTCAAATCCTGGCTGTGCCTAAATTGGGTCAACCAACTTAGAATGCATATATATTTCGAAGTACAATGAGTTCAGCATCAAGCATCAATACAAGCAAAGATAAAAACTAAAATCATCAAGTTTATATCATGATCCGCATCTAGGTTAAATTAAACTCATAGGTGAAATATATATATATCGCAAATTCCTACATATACATTCTGAAGTTTTCATGGTATTATCCGACACCATTTTCTTTTCAGACTATAAGCATGGAAGAATCACCTGATCCTCCATTTGAAGAGACATATAAGAATCTTCTTGACAACATAAGTAATGAAAATGATTCAAACAATTACGAAAACCTCTTCTTAGTGAAGGAATGCGAGTTGCCTCTTGTCGATCTTGACCAACTAAATTATGGAGACGAATTCGAGAGAAGAGAGTGCAAGAGAAAAATAGCCAAAGCTTCAAAAGAATGGGGTTTTTTCCAAGTGATAAACCATGGAGTTTCACATGATATTTTGGCCAAAATGAGAATGGAACAAGTCAAGCTTTTCAAGAAGCCGTTCAATGAGAAAATGAATATTGACAAGAATCTTAACTTCTCCGAAGGAAGTTACCGTTGGGGAACGCCGACAGCTACTTGCCTTAGACAACTTTCTTGGTCGGAAGCTTTTCATGTTCCTCTCTCAGATGTTTCCAGTTCAAAGGGACTGAGCAGCCTCAGGTACTAAGAATTTTCACTGTTATATTTTATTTAATGTGTGTATGTGTGTCATACTGATTGGATTTCATAAATACACTCGTAGTATATAGAAATTATACACTATTAGTATTTAATTTAATATGCTGCAGAATACCGTTACTTGTAACATATTAAGGACAATATGAGTAGTTATCCTTTAGGTAACTTGATCGTGTGAATTTTTTTTTTTTACTCTGTCGGTGTATTGAAGTTACAGTCATGATACTCTATATCTAAATCTTCTTGTTTTCTTTTCTACATCTCTCCCTATAGAAGGAGAGGTTCTTGCGTTTTGGACAATTTGATAAGTAGGAATAAATTGGTGAAATAACGAACTAAACTAAGCAAGTACTAGGTGTACTGTTATACTTTTTTTTTTATTGAAGAATTAACCTAAATTGTCACCCACCCAACTACCTAAATTAGAAATAGGCAAAAATATAATATATATAGTTAAACCAGTCTCATTTGTTCCGAATTTTTTTATCGTTATAGCGAAGTGACGTTATATACTAGAACATATATTATAACATATTATGAAAACTATCGTTTTATAAAAACTTGACTTTTATAATGAATGATTGTTATATAGCAATCTTGTTGTACGTACTGAAGTATGACTGTATATTGATTAGTTTAATTAGCTCTTGGGGCAAAAACCTGAGAAGCTCTCCTGCAATGTAGCGAGAACTGTGCTAGTGTTTTAAATATGTAGGACAAAGTTGTTTAACCTATATACGAGAATCCATATGACAAGAAGTTTTCTCCTTGTTTATTTCTTCTGAGGTATGCTGAAACTGTGAAATGTAAAATAAAACTACGCCATTTTTTGTACTCCGTTTTTAGGTTTCCTTACACTTCTTAAAAAAATGATTAATTGCCTTAACTGTAAGATTATTTGTCTAAAATACCTTTTATTTTCTCTTAAGCGTATCCCTTAATTTTAATTTTTTCTTTTGAAAGAGAAACAAAACAACGAAAAGCTAGTTAGAAATCAAAGTGAGGGAATGAATCCTAAGATCTCCTGCAACATGCCAAAAAATGCTAGTAACAGTGAATTCCTTAATTGACACTCTATTAACTGAAGCAGTAAGGATAAATTTGACAAAGTAATAAATGCTTCTTGTTTATCTAAAATATTAAATATCTAAAATAAATTTAGTTTGCGAAATGATTAACATTTAGAATCGAAGGAATAATTGATAAGAAATTGATGTTGAACCTAAATCAAGAATTAAATCTTGAGCAACACACATAAAAATTAGCTCATTAGGCAATAATGTCCAAGATCAATTAATATACTCATGACCAATGTGGGAATCTGATAATAGTGGGGATCAACTTGCCACTAGTGATGTTTATTAGGTTTAGCAGCTTTTGATTCAAACTCTGTTCAATTTGTCCGACAACATTTGGGTGCTGCCGATTTGGATAGGAAGGTATTCTCCTAAAAAGTGGAAGTAGTACATGAATTGCAATGCTGGTTTGATAATTTGATTTGATGGTTTTTTTTGACGTTGTGGGGCTTCTTACTTGAGGATCCAGTACTTTAATATAGGAAGATATGTCTCCCAAAAAAGTGAAAGTGTATCAATTGAAATTACTTTCTATTTTCTAATGTATGCATTGGCATATTTTTGGGAGATGTTTGGCCGTACTTTTAAAATCAGCTTATTCTAAAAAAAAATAATATTGAAATGCTGGTTTGATACTTTGATATGACGATTTTTTTAACATTGCTGGGCTTCTTACTTGAGGATCCAGTACTTTAATATAGTAAGATATGTCTCCCAAAAAGTGAAAGTGTATCAATTGAAATTACTTTCTATTTTCTAATGTATGCATTGGCATATTTTTGGGAGATGTTTGGCCGTACTTTTAAAATCAGCTTATTCTAAAAAAAAACAAAGAAATATTGAAATGCTGGTTTGATACTTTGGTACGATGGTTTTTTTAACGTTGTGGGGCTTCTTACTTGAGGATCCAGTACTTTAATATAGTAAGATATGTAAAGTAAAAGTGTATCAATTGAAAAATACTTTCTAATGCATGCATTTAGCATGTTTTTTTGGGAGATGTCTCACAGCATATTTGGCCGTGCTTCAAAATTAGCTTATTATGAAAATATTTTTTCAAAAGTATTTTAAGTGAAAAGTAATTGTATTTGGCTAATTAATTTGAAGAACATTTTTTAGCAGCCATTACTATTCGATCAGGCTTTTAAAAAGTATTTCTAAGCGTATTTTTCTCTAAAATGCTTCAAAAAAAGTATTTTCAGTGAGAAGCAATTGTATTTGGATAATCAATTTGAAGACCACTTTTGAGTAACAATTCGTGTTTGACCAAATTTTTAAAAAGTGTTTCTAAACGTATTTTTCTCAAAAGTGTACAAACTATTTTTTTACTTCCCAAAAACTACTTCTGTTTCTACAATAATACTTTTCTCCTTCTAAAAACTTAACCAAGCATCTTACTTTGAAAAAAAATATTTTCGCCCAAAAAATACTTTTAGCCAAAAAAGCACAGCCAAGCAAGCTATTAATCCTCATCCTCATTATTTTAATTTAAACCAGGTAGTCAACCTAAAACGAAGAAAGTTAACACTGGACCACCTTACCCAATAAGGATATAAGAATTAAGAAGCCAGGTTGATTGGTTACTACGATAGTTTATGTTCTTTTTTTTTCTAAAAAAGAAGAGGGTCAGGAGCTAATTAAAAGTAAAAATAAAAGATTACTAGCCCACAGAATTGGAACTTACAACATTTCTTTTAAGTCAATAATCCACATCATTGTGGTGCGGCTAAGACCAAGATCGACCCCTATCTGTATATTAAAATCCAAAAAAAAGAAAGAAGATATGGACTATAGAGACGTAATGCCTAACCTATCCAGTTACATAATGTAAGTTATTAGACATACCTAATTATTTTGTATTATAGACTTAGAAATAATTTCTTTTATATTCATTGATTGTATAAAAATTTGAACTGTTTCAATGTACTTGGTGCAAATAGCAAATGTTTATGCTATTTGCCAATTTATGAAAGGGGAGCTTTGGAACAATAGTAAGTTGGCTTTGTGCGACTAAGTCATAGGTTCGAGCTGTGGAATCGACCACTGATACTTGCATCAGGGTAGACTACCTATATTATATCCTCTTGGGGTGCGGTCCTTCTCCAAACCTCGCGTGAACGCGGAATATTTTGTGCACCGGGCTATTATTTTTTATTTGCCAATTTATCTTCTTAGAGTCTATAAATAATAATTGCTTGGAATTTTAATAATGATTTTTTTTTTTGTATGGATGAATTCAGCTCCACTATGGAACAATTTGCAACAACATTATCTGAATTAGCACAGCAATTAGCAAGATTATTAGCAGAGGAATTGGGACATAAGTCAAATTATTTCAAAGAAACATGTTTGCCAAACACTTGTTACCTAAGAATGAACAGATATCCAGCTTGTCCTATTTCTCCAGAAGTCTTTGGATTAATGCCACATACTGACAGTGATTTCCTCACAATATTACATCAAGATGAGATAGGAGGATTGCAATTACTGAGAGATGGGAAATGGATCTCTGTTAAGCCTAATCCTCAAGCACTTGTCATTAATGTTGGAGATTTGTTCCAGGTACTTGAACTACTATTTTCCATAATTTTGAACTTAATACATTATTTTAGAGTAGCAAGTGAACGGGTCGGGTCAAACTTGAGCGAATCTAAATGGATCAAATTAATAAATGGACCGTGATCCACCTTGCTCCAAGGTCCCCTCTATGAAGAATTAACTTAAATAGCCGCATGCCCAAGCGCTTAAACTTAAAATAATCACCGATGTATAATATGTATATAATTATGTATATCATTATAATCTATGTATATTAGTTAGAAAATGTAAACAGTGAATTCGACCGGCTATTTGTGTAAAAGTTCTCCAAGGTTTATTTGGATCAAAATGGATTGGACCAAGATAAGTCAAATAACTGGTCTTATCAAACCAACATGACCCAACCTCATCTCCTTTTCTTTTCAAACAAAATGTGAAAGCTAAAATATGTTTTGTTAAACAATTAGTTTAGGTTACTCCAAATTCACTTATCCATATCTGCAAAATTGATTTTCTATATGTGTTTGGGTTTGGGTTGCACATTGACCCGTTTGAATACATTATTTGACATGTTTTGACCAATTGTTGGATTGGTCATTTCTTGTTCAACTAGTAGATTCAAGCCAACAAATGAGTCATGATCCAACCCGCATAAACTTAAACAGTTTGGGCGAGTCACTAAAAAAGATGGACTAATTTTGCCACTCGTGATTATTTCATTTTAATGGAAGAAAAATATATTTACAACTTTAAAATTTCTCTAGTTCTACAAATTAATTAATGAAATAATGTTTGATTATGCAGGCATGGAGCAATGGTGTTTACAGAAGTGTTGAACACAGAGTTGTGACAAATAAAGTAAAAGAGAGGCTCTCAACTGCATTTTTCTTATGTCCATCTTATGAGACAGAAATACAGAGTTTTGTTGAACCTTCTGTTTATAGGAAATTTTCGTTTAGAGAATTTAGACAACAAGTCCAAGAGGATGTTAAGAAGTTTGGTTATAAAGTAGGTCTACCTAGGTTTCTTGTATCAAGCCACTAAACACAACAATTTTGCAGTTAAATGCCTATATCATAATCATACTATCTGACCTTTAAATAGTTAACAAAGGCAAGAGTCTTAGATTTTTTTTTCCTTTATTCCCCGTATGTGTCACAATGTAAGGATGTGTTAATATTTATATCCCATCCTTTAATTTTATGTGGCACTATTTCGTTATTGCTTAATCAGTTCCAAAAAATGACAATTCCTATAATTTAACCTTAATTTCATACTTCAATTTCATAATTTATGAGCTCACATATACTATTGCACACCACAGTCAACATAAGGATCTGAGCACATCTTTTATTCTTTTCACTGCTTGAAGTGATTGTTACAATTACGAAAAAACGTCAAATCCTAACTATGGATATATAAGAGCCAAAACTACTAAGGGCATTCCATCAGCGTAAGCATCTGAATAATCTAGAATACAACGTGGCATTACCCCAAAGCCCTAAGAAATACACAGGAAAGAAGGTCATATTAACCTTGAAAAGAAAAGAATGAATCTGACCTAAAGTTCACCCTTAGTTTGCTTTTACTATTGGGTAGATAAAATCTGAATAAAGAAATTTCATTTTGCACAAATTAAAACTCTGATTTCCAAATCAATACATTATGAACTGTCCTTTCTATCCTTTTATTTCTTTTGTATGTTGCCTTCTGTCCAATTTTCTCTCATCTAGAAAAAAAAAGCAAAAAAACACAACGTTTCGACCCAAAAATGAAGGCTAAAATTAATGAAATGAAATGATAATCAAATACGCATGACAAAATGATACTTCATCTACACTCAAAACTCAAAATCGAAACATTAATTTCTTTCATCTCACAAAAGAATATGTCTATATTATGGTCAATTAATCCCAGGAACTTAACCAACATTCCTCAGGCTTTTCTGGATATCTCTCTGCATCCTGACAATAATCATAAATCACAAGGTTTCTTTGTACCCAAGCATAATCCAATTTTTGGTCACTTGATAAGTGCCAAGAATTGTACTGATCCCACCAGTTTTTAGTGGTCGTTGAAACACAAGAAGGAAAAGGATCTTCCCATTGGCAACCATCTACACTGAAATCTCTATATGTTGAAACAAATGGTGCATTTTTCCAATCTGTTTTCTCCAAACCACCCCTAGTAGCCCAATCATCTGCTTCCCATATGCTCGAAAACAAGTACATTGGCTTCTCATTAGGGAAGAAATTATTCGTATAATTTGCGTTTTTGTATACCCTTATCGGAACCTCATCCACGAAAAACCTGCAAATACCAGGATTATAATGTTAAATAAGTCTAATTGTGAAGACATACTTTGTTGGTAATGCATGTTGTCGAACCGTATATATATTAATATGCATGGTTGAACAACTGTAATTATTTTTCATTTTTGGCCTGACGGTCCAAAATAATTACAAGCAATAGCCCAAAATTACAAAATATATACACTGATTATATATTGTATGTATATTTTATACAAAATATTAAATAAACTATATATGGCAGGAGAGGAATTGGAGAATATTTCAAGCAAAACAAAGAAGTGCCGCAACACTCAGCAGAGACTAAATAGAAGATTGATGGAACTCAACTACTACCCTACCATTAATATAGTTGTTTAAAATGTAGGTATAGTAGCTAGAAATAGCGGGAAGACAAAAGGGGAATAGCTGAACTGCGGCTATTGTCTAGATCAGGCTATATTTGTAGGCTTTGTAAATATAACTTGATATAAAGTTTTAATTACCAAAAAAAATATTTAATATGCAATCAGTTACTGCAACATCAATTCAAACTTGTTGATGGTAAATGATATTCATCAAGCCAAAATTAAATAGAAAATGTTACTCCTTTTGCTTGAGCAATATGTATAGTTGGGTAATTTTTAGAACAAATATCCATTAACTAAAAATTCTGGATCCATCTGTTACTCTTTGGTCTAAGCAAGTATAACCATATTGTTGTCGATAACGAGTAGATTGAAATGTTTGATAACGAGTAGATTGAAATGTTTTAAGGAGGAATCTAGTTAAACCAAATGAATCATCAAGTAGTTGAATTAGGTAGAAATAGTGAGACCTTCTTTAGTATACCACCATATTTTTCATCTTTTAATACAAGCGATTTATATTACTCAAACTCTCTAAAAATACTGACACATCCGTATTAAATTCTCCAAAAATGCACTAGTTACGAAAGAAATCCGACACATCAGAAGAGACCCTGAGAATGACCTAAAAGTTGAGAAAGGTACTTACACGAGCTGGTGAGAGTTCCAAAGAAGAGAATAGGAATGGAAGTCTTCAGTGGGGTCAAACCAAAGAACGTGCCTCATCTCACGCCCACCAGTGCCATTTTTGTACACATTGGTCTGAATAAGATAGGGTTCCCCTGTTCTGTTTCCCAAAAACTCAAAGTCTACTTCATCTCTCGTTGGCCCTGCCCCATCTTCTGTGCACATCTGCACTCACATAAAATTCCCCATTATACACATTTTTACCTGAGTTTAACTTGTAATTAGTAAATGTAACAAAATTCTTAAACTTTCACGTTAACTAAAATATAACTATGGGTAATCGTCCATAAAAAAGGTGAATTAATAACTTGAAATATAAGAACAGATCACTTGTTGCAACCAGAAAATTTACTGGTAGTATAAATGTCAATACATATAAAGTAAATCCTTTTCACATTCTTACAAGATTTAAATTTTGCATTGTTAGAGCTGACATTTATTCATGCATAAAACTTCAAAATCTTGCAACTTACATAATAAGCTGTGACAACACCAGCAGAGTCACCTCCTACCAATTTCAACTTCATGCTAAACCAACCAAATCTGTATTTTTGCCTTGTCATAAATCCACATCCTATATAGAAAATATGCATCAAAGTTAACTATCAAGAACTTCAAGATTCAAAATGGAAAAATGAAACTGTATAGCCGCTCTCAAAATAATAGCTGAATATATATAATATATATATATATATACATTTCTGTATGTAATATAAAAAAATAGCAATTAAAATATATATATATATATATTTTTTAGCTATCGGATATAAATAGCTTCGGCCGCGGACTAAAAATGATATTTAGCCGTTCAAATTGCCATAAAGAAATGAAAATGGAAAGCACTGAATTCTTATGTTTTTAACTACCTGCTTTTTTGTCTAAGGAGAGATACCAGATCTGTCCATCTTCAGAAGTTTTGAAGTGAGATTCAGGACAGCTTTTACTGAAATTGTCATCAAATGAACCTTTAATTTCAGCTTGAGATAGTGAACAAAAAATAGCAATTAAAGCTGCAATTAAGAGAAGATTAGCCATTAATGAAGAAGCCTTTCTCTCCATTTAAGTTTGTTGAATTTAAGCTCTTGGAGAGTAATGAGAACAGAGTGAGGGTCCTCAGCTGTATAAGATTTGCGATGATCATAATATATGGTAGAGTAATACGCAATTGTCGCTTGAGTCATGTTGACAGCAGAAATGAAAATTAAAATATTGCTACTGTTTGTTGTGTTTGTTTTGTGGCCTAGTCTAATTACATCTTTAACCTCGTTAAATGAACCAAATTATAAAGAAGAAAATGTTTGGTTTTTCTATATACAAAAAAAAAAAAAAAAAAGACAGCCTCATGCACAAAATATTCTGCGTTCACGCAGGGTCGGGGAAAGATAGTACCTTAGGGGTGTGATGTAGACAGTCTACCCTAATGCAATCATTAATGACTGTTTTTACAGCTCGAACCCATGACCTATAGGTCACACATAGATAATATTCTCAAATTTCTTTTGTCTTTTTAAATTTTGATTTACATACTTTGATGGGTTTTCGAGATCAATCATCTATCTAATTTGATTGATAGCATAACGCTGCAATAGCAATTGAATTGGAAAAATTTATTTGCGCGTCGACATGATGATTGTGATCATTCCGTGTTGAATATATATTTTACAAAATCAATTACATTTTTTTTTATCCTCTTTAGATAAAGACTTTTGTCACATTTTAATTTGGTCGAATATATAAGGTCCTTTTAGTAGTTTGTTGTTGTATATTGTTAAGTATATAATGAAAGAAAGCCTAAATAGAGTTTCACTTGGCTCAATTAAAGTAACAATAAAAGATGATGAACATGTAAAAGAGTATGGAGCTACAAATAGAGTTACTATCTGTTAGTGATTAATTCATCTTCACTCTACATCCAATTAGTATATAGTTCAAATATAATCAAGGGTGTTTTTTCTTTGCCTCTCTCTCATTATTCACTAGTCAATCCCTTTTTCCAATTATTTTTTTATTAAGAAATTACCCTTTTAATTAATAGTAAAAGAGGGCAAATATGACTTTGGATAATCAGAAGGGCAATATTGTCTAAAACAAACAAGTTGGAGAAAAAATTGCAAAAAAGATAATGGTGGCGAAGGTGGAAGTGGGCTCTAAGAAGCTTTCTTATGAGAACATGACTGCATTTCAGTGGCCTTAATTATCATAGAAATTAGAAAATTGTTCGATTTGACAACTGGATTTTGCTAATGTCAATACTCATTATATCTCGGAAATTCCATTGATTAGTTCTTTAACTATTCATTTTGCAGTTAAGAAAAATCAGAAAAGCAAAGGCACAAAATTGCTATTCGGCGTTACTCTCTCGACTGATAGAGTTTATGTTATATTTATTTTATATGTATGTTAAATTATTTATCAAAATCTATCTTAACATGATTTTGCTCTTCAGGATTTTTATACTGGGTTAGTAGAGTTTTGCTATATTTACTCTACCTATCTGTTATTATTTTAACAAAAATTTTTAAATTTGTAATTTTAATTTTGATCAAACACACCAAAATCTGCTCTAAATGATCTCAAATTTAAAATAAAAACTTCCATAAACTAACAGAAATAATCCTCATTCACCACTTTTGTCAAACAACATCAAATCAAAAAGATTCATTGTCTTCTACAACACTTTTTAAGGTCCAAATATAATTTGAGCTTTTTACAATATAAATTGATAATTGGTAACATTTAAGCATAAATTATCAACATTCAAATGATTTTCATAATAATGGATCATCAATTTTCTACTTTCCATCACCATACAAGAGGTTCAAACTTTAAATATTAAAGAACTGTGGTATGGATATTTCGTTACGACCAATCCCGTTAAGACCATGCAGTATAATATTTTTAGATAAATGAGATTCAAACTCAAGATCTCAATCTAATGTGACACTGACTTGCTCATTTAAAAGTTTAAAAGACTAGAAAAGAGATTTTGTTTTTTTTAAAAGAAATTAGATTTTCAATAAAAATATGGGCTAGTAAATTACAGGGTCATAAAGCATGAAATCAATTTGATCATTTGACTTTGGTATCTACAATCTTCAAAATAAATTAGGGAAGAGGAGCTGAGTGTGCTGCAGTTTGCTGGGAATGAGGACGACCAACATGCCAGTTCTCACGTTAACCAATGCTACAATCAAATGAAAGTCACCCAACTATTGTATGGGGTCATTTGGCATGTGAGATAAGAGTTAATAATTTCAGAATTAGATGTAGGATAATTTTTATGAAGAATTAACCTAAATAGTTGTTAAAAACAGTCGGTAAATATAAAATAAATGTACAATTTATGTATTATGTGTATATGATTAGAAAAAATAAATAATTAATAAGGTCGACTATTTGGTCTATCCATATTGAAAGTGTGATAATAATTTTGAAATTAATTAATCACAGGATAAACACTTAAATAATCAAAATCCGCTTCTCCAATGTTCTTTCCCCAAGTCTTTTAAATAATTTGAGGTTAAAATTGTAAATAAAAGTTTATATCAACTTATTTAGTATACACCAAACACATATTTATTATCATAACCCGTATATCATATTTTCAGTTCAATGAACTAAATATCTTCTACTAATTAAAAATGTATTCACTAAGTAATTCGGTCTAATCCTCGTATTATAATTCCATTATTATAATCTCGGAATAACTTGTCCGCCTTTCAAACAAACCCTAACAACTTAAGAGATCTAATACAAAATGGTAAAAGAAAAAACCTTTTCTTTAATGGAATGAATTTGGATTCAAAATTTCACATTCTGATGCAAGTGAATTATTAAGTGAAAGTCAGAGGCTCAGAGCCTCGATGAAAACTGGTTAGTAATTTAATCAGCATGATTTTGACAATACATTTTTCAGAGAGTAGGATTTATATAACATAAGCTTATCACATGGCTCTAATTACATAGTAACGTGCTAAATCTGTCGGTGGACGAAATGTGAATGCTCTTTCTTCAGCATTTAGGAAATTGGCATTGTAAATCTTTCGAAGAAAAGATTAAAGTCTGGTCGGAGGCTCAAAAAAGGGCTTGAGTATGATTTTTTTTATTTTTTTGGCTTTGTTCATTCTTAGTAAAATTGGAAGTTATGGCGCGAGCGAGTTCGTCTTGTGATTTCAAAATTGTTGGTATGTTTAGGCGGGTGCATCAGTTCTGGTGTGCCCGCACCTGTGAGCTTTGGGCCGCATGTGCGAGCCCGCAGATACGGGATTTTGGCCGCAGAAGTGACTTGGAGCATTTGGCCATGGCCTGCAGAAGCGACCCCGCTTCTGCGATGAGAAGCCGTAGAAGCGAGACCGCGAAAGTGGAAACACGTCCGCGGATGTGGCCAGTGCTGGTCCTGTGGGGTTCCACAGAAGCGAGACTGTAATTGTGGCCCCCTGACCGCAGATGCAAAAATTGCAAAAGGTAGAACACTTCATTTAAGTCAGGACTTAGGCATTTTGAGCTCATTTATTGCATTCCTTGGGCGATTTTTGGAGCTCTTCGAGAGGGGTTTTCACCTAACACTTTGAGGTAACAATGTGAGTTAAATACATATATTATGGGAAGATTTAACATGTAAAATTAGTGAAATCGTGGTTTTAGATGAAAAATTAGGTTTTTGATAAAAATGGGATTTAACCACGAAAATAATTTTGGAATTTAGTAAAAATATATATATTTGAGTTCATGCGGTTAAAAATAGATTTTCAATTTTATTTGTCACTTTTAGCATATCAAGATAAGATAATTTTTTTTTCCTGTTATACCCACAATATTAATTACTCATTTCAAATCATTTTCTCAAATCCATTAAAAATATGCATCATTTAATATAGGTATCATGGTAAATTATGCACTTCATTTATTATTTTTTAAGGGGTATGCAAAGTTAAAAGTGGACATCTATAAGTGAATGGAGGGAGCATATTATGGTGTATGGAGATGTTATGAGAAACAAAACTAAAAGGGTGGAACACTACGACAGTTTGGCCGAGTGGTCTAAGGCGCCAGATTTAGGCTCTGGTCCGAAAGGGCGTGGGTTCAAATCCCACAGCTGTCACCGATTATCTTGTTATTTTTTTAATAAATTTTAAGTGTTGAGAAATTGGACTGTTGATAAATGTTGCTTTTGTTATCAGTATGCAAATGATGCAATTGGTTTTTGTTTATTTGTTGGGGGTTAAAGAAGGAACAACAAAGATTAAAATTCTCCTAATTTTGGAAGAGGAATAAAATGAATCGAAAAATCCAGTAGACCGAACCTTTCTTAGAATTTATGAAGTCGGAGCTCTGTGTATCTGGGTGATCATATCACTCACGAAATTGCATAGGGTGTCCTTCTTTGGGCCTAATGTTTACTTTCTAACCTCGTTTTGTGCAAGCCTTGTGCACAAATAGCATCCTTTTATTTTATACACAGAGGAGATGACCATTTTGCCTTGAAATAGAAGTTTAATTTGTTGCTTTTGCATGATAACTCTTGAAGCATTATAAAAGAAACTGATTAGGTCTAACCCGACTTTCATTTGATGAAACAAAATTGCATCATCAAACTTTACTTTAGACGATTGACACAAATTTGTAAGATTTTTGAAGTACAAAATAAATATCTCTTTTAATCAAGATAGAGACACATCCGCCATATTAGTGTCTATGTTTTTGTTTATATGTTTGTTCGCATTTGTAATTTCATCTAGTAAATTGTTTAACTTTTCATAAAATTGCAAGTAATCATAATTTGAGCAAATTTATTTGCAAAGACTGGAAGTTTATGCATTTAGGGCTAAACTTGTGAGTTGTGACCAATTCAACAAGGTAAGTAGGATGAAAATAATACAAAGTTTAGCCAACAGGGTTAGACTTGCATGCTATAGTTTAAAAATATTCTTTTTCTTTCTTTTGCGCGTGTAGCCTTTTTTACTGTTTCTTTCTATTTGTAATTGCTTCTAGTATATTGCTGAAGTTATCATAGTCATAGTTAAGGTAACTTTGTTTGCAAAAACGCAAAGTATATGCATTTGGTCATAATTAGGCAGGATGAAGATAGAATAAAATTTATGTTACTGAATTTTGAAAATATTTGTTTCTTTCTTCTGCGTATCTAGCCTTTTTTTTACAGCTTTATTTCAGTTCAAAGGGCTACAAAAGGAGAAAAGGGAAAAGATACATTTGCCGGAGCTATATTTTTCCACAGTTTGTTATTCTAAATCGTTCATTCTAAGTTCGAGTTGCTTAGTTTCACATCAAAATTTGTGGTTCTTTGCTAACTCCTGCACCATTTACTTTCTCGTTTTCTTCCGTTCATCAACCTAAAGAGATTATTATATCAAAATCACTTAATAAGAAATAAAATAATTAGAAGAGTATAAAAGACAGTAAAAAGGAAAAAAAATCAAAATTGAAAAAAATTAGAGTAGAAAAGAAAAGTAGTTAAGTGAAGAATTGCCAATATAATATGAAATTAGCCCAACTTCGATTGTTTTGAGGGAGGGTGTAATCAAAAAGTGCAATAGAAGAATTGGGAAAATGCTAGGAATACCCAGCTAATATTCTCTTGTTTGGCTTATATATAAAAAGATTAAAGAATACATTTCACATTCATTCCATTTTGATAAGACGAGGAGTATACACATTCAGAAGAACGATGTTCAAGAGAGGTGAGTGTCTAAATTTTTTTTCCGGTTCTGATTTTATCACTTTCCTTGTGTTTCTTAAATCCCATTTTGATATTTCCTTTTTCATAAAGCTGCACACCCGCAGATTCATTATTACTATATATCATCTTGCTTCTTCATTGCATATAGTACACATTGGTACACAATTGTCAATCCTACTTTCATAAACAGAAAGAGCGATACTGCTACTACACATAATCGTTTCAGTAGTATAGTTTCATGTATTTGAAGATTGTAAAAAATTTATGAAATAAAGCAGCAGAGAAGATGATTCATTTACAAATTATGTGAAAGTTTGAATATGTTATCTTTTTATCCCGTAAAATCAACTTTATAAAATATGGCATTTCAAGCTTGAAAGGATCCGGAATTCCCACATTCAAACGACTCTCACTTTCAGATTTTATTAGGGGTGGGCAATCGGTACTTCGGTTCGGTATATAAGAACTTCGGTTCGGTATTCTGATTTATCAATTGTATATACCAAATACCGTATCAAAGTAGTTCAGTACGATTCAGTATTTCTTATTTTAGTTCGGTACGGTTTCTATTTGATACATTAACGAAATCGTGTCTTTTAAGAGGAAATCATTTACAAACATGAATAGATATATAAGTGGAGAGTGGACAGTCACGTTGTGCTAACACTGCTAAGCTAGCAGGCAGGAAGTGGAGGAACTGGGAAGGGGGATCACGAGTTCATCAAAATGTATCAGACAAGGCTAACTATGAATTGCTTATATCATCATCCATAACTTAAAATATTTTTGTCCATATGGACTAGATGAATGAATGTCTATATTCCTTCAATGGTGACACCACTGAGAACACCTAAGACGGACCAAGAAACCCTACACATATCAGATCAAGAGTAATATACATCTTCAATTGCACATCATGTGTTTGATTTTTCTAGAATAAAGGCAGCATTCATAAATTAAAAAAAGGCAGATATTGAAATCTTTCCTTTTTGATGGACTACTCCAAAAGAATTATGGAAGTTACTGAAATAGCACTATATTTGCAAGAAAAACTCATAACCAAGTACCCGGTAAATGTTGAAATGCTACACATGCAGAAACAAAATTACAGTGGTAGTTCTAATTCCTAATTTCTATCGTTAGAAAATAGAAACAAGGGAAAGAGAGCAAGGGACCTGGGCTTAGCCTTATTGGGTTAAGGGTAACAAAGTTAAAATTTTGGGCTAGAAATACAAACTTAACATTTTGGGCTGGGCCGCTGACGCTGGGCAGTGTTGGACTAGGAAGCACATGAAATACTTAAATAATTCAGTATTTCGGTATATCAAAATATCAAAACCTCATTATTGAGGACCGTACAAAATATCGAATAACCGAAAAATTAATACGAAATTATACGAAAATACCGAATAAACCGATACCAAAATACTGAATCCATTTCGGTTCGATTCGAAAATTGAATTTTCGAATTTTATGCCCACTGCTAGATTCCATTGCAACGAGTTTGCTTGAAATTTATCAGGTTTCATGAACTGTTAGTCATATTTATAAATATGTTGTAGTAAGCAGACTCGTAACTGAGCACAGAAAACAAGGATTACAAAAGTAATTTTAAATAATAAAAGAGTTTTTTTCGTTCTTATATAATATTTGTTACTTATTTATCAAAATTATTTTAATTTTGCATGTTATCCGCCCTAAATAAGGATTACTTACAAATTATATGCATTTTACCTTAAAAGGCTCCCAATCCATTATTAGTGCCTTCAATCAAGGGATTTAGTTATACCATTTTTCTTTTTTCTCTCCTCTCTCCCCTCTTTTCTCCATAATATTGGGACCAAAGATACTCCCAACAGTCAATATTTTTTCACAAAACAAATCAAGTAATTGCATATTTTGAGACGGATTTTAACAGAAAGGAGTAAAAACAAAATAGGATACAGGGAGTATAAAATTTTTCATTGTGACTTATCCCAAACAAAAAAGCTCATTGTTGACAGCACATATAGTATCTTACATTACCATCGAAATAAATTTTGCTTATTATTTCATAATATTGTTGAAGAAGTATCATATGCAAATTAATAAAGCTTGCAAGTCTATTTATTTATTTTAAATTTTTTATTAAAAAGAGTTGCACATTTTGCTTTTAGTCTTTGAACTGCATATTGCATAGTGTGAACTGTTTATATAGAACTTCTACTGAATCTAAACGTCATCGCATATTTATATTCAAACTAAACACATAAAATCTCTATCTCTAAAAACAATATATGGTACACCAACATATAAATTAAAAATAAATTTCGTACAAATTTAATGCAAATTTTAATATCTACAACAACATACATAATTAAAAATATATTTCATACAACTAATTATATATTGTACAACTTATTTACAACTTATCTACAACTTTCATACATTATTTCTATCCAGTCAAATACAACTACAATATCATACAACTTAAACACAATTTTTATACAATATGTCTTTTGTATATGTTTTGTATCTGATTTGTATATATTTTATTTGTAGTGTGTGCTTACTCCTCTCTAAAACTCCAATCAATACTTACTCTCTTAATACAATTTTGATACATATCAACAATTTTATGTAAAAAGATAGTATTGATAATTTAAACACAAATTTTATACAACGATTCATACATTATACAACTATTTTTCAACTATCATACAATATTCAAACAAAAAAAAATATATATAACTACAACAGAATATAATTTACATACAATTTTAATACAACTTTACTACTATTTTGTAAGTATATTGTATGTCATGTGTTCTTCTTCTTCTTCTTCTTCTCATTCGAGTTTCAATCTGAAATTCCAAACAATATTCCCAATTGTTTGCAACAATACCCAATCCAAACAAATAATGATTTTTGAAAACCCAAATTCGATTTCAAAGCTTCAAAGCTTTTTAATGGCTGTCAATGGTGGAGAGTCAAATACCTTCAAAATTTGTTGATTGACAATTTCAATTTGAACACCAATTATGCAACATGAAAAGAAATTGCTAAGTTAAAACGATTGAAAATCCATTGATGAATTCCATTAAAACTCTATACAACAAAAAAGCAGAAAAAGCAGAGAACATCAAATGAAGAAAAATTGGGAAAAAAAATAAAGAAGGAGAATAGAGAGACGAAGAGAGAGAGGGAGACGGAGAGAGAAAGTGGAAAAGTATAAAGGGATAAAGAAATAATTGATATTCCTTATTCAATTGCTAATATAAAGGGATACTCATTTAAAATTTATTTATATATAATTGGTAAATTGTATATGACCATATAATTAAATTAAAATTTAAATAGGGAGGGTAATAAGATTTCAAATAGTGTATAAGAAGGAAAAAATACCACGAGAAAACACATAAATCAGTCGTGAGATTCATCCTTAGACTGTTTGAGTTAGTGTAGGATTTTTGTTGGAAGCCCACTTTTGGGAAGACGATCAATCGTGGGCTTCAACATCCGATTGTTTTGTTTTTTTGTTTTTAATTTTTTCCTTTTCTGTAAAAACTATTTTGCATAAATAAGTATGTAAAAATTGCCGATTCCAACATTGTTTATTTTAAAATGATTTTAAACTCCAACATTGTTGGAGATGTGTACTAAAAAATGACACTGTTGAATTGTGATTAAGAAACTTGGCATCATTATATTTTTTTTGCTTCTCCTTTTCTATAATGATAGATTTAGAGGTTAATAAAGATTGTTAAAAATAATTTGATTACAATCGAAGAAGTTGGACTATAATTAGAGAATATAGTTGCAGACTATGTTATGTTGAGATTTGTGCAGTGTAGTTAGATCATACCATTTTAAAGATTTATTGACATTTATGTTTTTTTATCACATTAATTTTTTTTTTTAATATAAAACTTAGATATATTTTAATGTGGTACATTTTATGAATATACTATAGTTAGTAACATTTCTGTTTAAGATTTTTTGACATTTCTGTTTAATTTATCAAGTTATATTAGTACTTTTTATAATCATATACATATATTTTAATACACTACATTTTACAATTTAAAAAGTATTTGTAGCTTACTTGAATATATGGGCCTTATGCTAGCTCAAATTCCTTAAAATTGTGTTGGACGACCTAAAAAAAATTGACTGTTACACCCCACATATGAAAATGGAAGATCTATGATGTTTAAAGCGCAAACCAATCAAATGGCGACGCGTTATCGGGCAGAGGAGGCAAGTGCATTCAACCAGATTTCGCCAGCTGTCTCGCCGGGCACAATAGCCAAAACGAGGCGACCCATTTTGCATGTAGAACCGATAGAGTTTTCGATGCTTGGTATACATATATGAAGGAAGTGAGGCTCATTCTCTTTCATTTTTCATGAGTACCACTCACTATAATTCACCAAAAAAGCTGTCGGTGGTGGCGGTCCGATGATGTCCATCCCCCATTTCATGAATGGCCACGGGGATAAAACCGAATGTAAGGGTTCTGCCGGTTGATGTACTAGTGATGCGTATAGTTGGCACTTATCACATTTTCGTACGAAGTCTTTGGCATCTTGTTCCATACGGCGCTAGTAATATCCTGCCCGAATTAATTTCAGCACCAAAGAATCTGCATCTGAGTGGTTGCCGCATATCCCTTCACGGACTTCTCTCATGACATAGTTAGCTTCTGATGCTCCTAAGTACCGGGCCAAGGGGACTTAAAAAGATTTTCTGTACAATTGGCCTTTCTTGAAGCTATAATGTGCAGCCTTGGCACGCAAAGCTCTTGATGTTTTGGGATCTTCGGAAAACTTTCCATGCTCGAGATAATCGATTATCTCATTTCTCTAGTCCCAGACCAAACTAGTCGCATTTACCTCAAGTAATCTGTGTCCAAGGTTGAGTTCATCAGTTGTACTACTGTCCCTGATTCCGATCCTTGGATTTCTGTTGATGAGCCCAAATTTTCCAATGCATCTGTTTCTATGTTATCTTCCCTCGGGATATGAGTTATCGACCACTCTCGGAGTTGTGCCAATAAATCGTGAACCTTTACCACGTATTGTTGCATACGTTCCTCTTTGGTATCAAAAATTCTGTAGACCTAATTTACCACCAACTGCGAATCACATTTGATTTCGATGACTTAGGAGTCAAGCCCCCAGGTCAATTCGAGTCTTGCAATCAAAGCTGCGTACTCTGCTTCATTGATAGTTAGAGGAATCTTTCTGATGGCTTGCCTTAAGGTTTTCCCTGAATGCGTGATTAAGACTATTCCGAGCCCGGACCTTTTTACGTTGATGCTCCGTCCATAAATAAGGCCCAAACTCTCGATGTCGATTCTGACACCATGATTGCTTCTTTGGCTGCCAGAGGTAATAGTCCCAGAATGAAATCGGCCACGAAGACAGCCAAGACTTGCCACTTAATTGCAGTCCTCGGTTTATACTCTATATTGAATTCAATCATTTTGACGGCCCATTTGGCCAATCTACCCGAGAGCTCAGGTTTATGGAGGATATTTCTCAAAGGGAAAGTAGTTACCACAACTATCGGGTAGCATTGGAAGTAGGGCCTCAGATTCCGAGCGGCGACTACGAGAGTTAACGCCAGCTTTTCCAGATGTGGGTAGCGAGTTTTTGCTCCCGTTAAAAATTTTCTAACGTAATAAATGGGAGATTGCATACCTTCGTCCTCTTGCACTAAAACTGCACTCACTGCAACTTCTGAAACCGCGAGGTAGACTAGCAACATTTCACCTTCTTTTGGTTTTGAGAGAAACAGAGGGCTTGACAAATATTTCTTCAACTCCTTCAAGGCTTGCTGACACTCTGATGTCCACTCGAAATTATTTTTCTTTTTGAGTAGTGCGAAGAAGCGATGACACTTTTCCGATGAACGAGAAATGAACCTGCTCAAAGCTGCCAATCTCCCTGTGAGCCTTTGGAATTCTTTTATGTTAGACAATTGATCCGGGATGTCCTCTATGGCCTTGATTTTGTCGGGATTTACCTTAATTCCCCTTTGATCCTAGGAATCCTAGGAATTTACCCGAACTGACCTCGAACACACACTTCTTGGGGTTAAGTTTCATATTACGCTCCCTCAGGATGTCGAATGTTTCTTGCAAATGCTTCAAGTGGTCACCTGCATTCAAAGACTTAACGAGCATATGATATATATATACTTCCATAGTCTTTCCTATTTGTTTTTCGAACATCTAATTCACGAGCCGTTGATAAGTGGCTCCGGTATTTTTCAGCCCGAAGGGCATCACATTGTAATAATATATACCAAAATTAGTTATAAACGAAGTCTTTTCCTGATCTTCTGGGTTCATCTTGATTTGATTGTACCTAGAATAAGAATCGAGGAAACTCATTAACTCGTGCCCGGCTGTAGCATCAATCATTTGATCGATATTTGGTAACGGAAATGAGTCTTTCGGGCATGCCTTATTAAGATCCTTATGATCTATGTACATGCGAAATTTATTATTTTTCGTAGGTACTACTACCACATTGGCTATCCAATCCAGATATCTTACCTCTCGGATTAAACCAATCTTAAGTAAATGAGTTACCTCTTCTTTGATGAATTTATTCCTTGCTTCAGCAATAGGGCGCTTTTTTTGCCTTACCGGAGGTATGTTGGTATCCAAGCTTAACTTGTGTACGGATATCTCTATTGGGATTCCTATCATATCCTCGTGCGACCATGCAAAATAGTCGGCATTAGTTTTGAGGAATTCAATAAAAGCAAACTTGAGTTCTGGGGTGAAGTCCTGTTCGCAAATGAAATTTCTTTTCTAGGAATTCTTCGAACAACACAACTTGCTCCAGTTCTTCTACCGTGGACTTTGTCGCGACCGTCTCTTTCTGGTACTTGAAAATACCTTGGTACCTGGTATTGTTTTGACTATTCTATCCTCGGGATAACTTTATCTGGTTCGGGGGAAGGTGCCGGTCCCGGTAATTGCTATGCCGTATGTTCTTTTCCTTTGCTACTGAAGACCGAAATTGCATTCATCTCCCTTGCTGCCGGTTGATCACTCCTTATCTGTTTGATTCCCTCGGGTGTCAAAAACTTTAACAGTTGGTGATATGTTGAAGGCACAACTTTCATCTCGTGTAGCCATGGTCTTCCCAAGATGATGTTATACCCCATGTCTCCATCTACCACTTCAAAGAGAGTCGTCTTTATTACTCCCTCAACGTTCATGAGCAGAAAAATTTCTTCCCAACTTGTCACGCTTGCGAGGTTGAATCCAACGAGGAGTTTCGTTGCCGAGATGATGCTTCCGGTAAGTTTAGCTTGCTCCAATACTCTCCATTGTATGATATTAGCTGAACTTCCCGGATTCACTAAAACACGTTTAATTTTAAAATCTAACACATTTAAAAAAATTACCAGTACGTCATTATGCAGCAGTAGTAATCCATCTGCATCTTCGTTCGTGAATGTGATATCGTCTTCCCGGAGCCTCTTACTATGAGTTGTCGACACTTTTGTCTTCTTTGCTACCGAAAAGATGACCCCGTTAATTTCATTCCCTTCGAAGATCATGTTGATCGTTTGGCGTGAAGGTTCTCATCCTGCTTTCAAGGTTTCCGCATCGCCCCTGTTCCGGCCATAGTTGTTTTTAGCTCGATCGCTCAAGAATTCTCTGAAGTGATCATTCTTTAATAGCATTGCCACTTCTTCCCGGAGGTGTCATCAGTCCCCAGTCCGGTGGCCGTTAGTGCCATGGTATTCACACTATAAATTGGGATCTCTCTAGCTAGGATCAGATTTTATAGGTCTTGGGAATCGTGCCTCTTTGATATTCCTCATGGCAGGCACCAACTCTACGACACTGAAATTGAAGTTATATTCTAATAACTTTGGGTAAGAAGAATCTTGCGACCCTGAGATTTCTCTATCCTGCAGCGATCTGTTGTTCCGGCCACGATCAGTCCTTCTATTAACGATAAACCTGTCTGCTGTCCGGAAGTTCCTGCCACGACCTTCTGCCTGCTCGTAGGGCAAAAACCGGCCCCTTGAAGTCTTCTATCCGTGTCAATGTCATCTTTTGTTTTTCTCTGTTCTTCTCCTGTCCTTTGGTCGACGATGGAAAGCCAACCTGATCGTCTTCGATCTTTATTTTCGACTCGTACAGGTTGTTGACGTCCGCCTAAGTCGTCGCTTGGAACTCGAGCAGACTTTCCTTCAACTTCAGGGAAGCGTTCTAACTTCTCGAATTTAAACCTTTGGTGAATGCTTTAGTTGCCCATTCATCTGGACTGCCGGTAGTAACATCCTTTTCTTCTGGAACCAGGTAACGAACTCTCGTAATAACTCGAATTCTCCCTGCGTGATCCTGAATATGTTGGCCTTTCTCGCCTGTACCTTTCTGGCTCCGGCATGAGCCTTGATGAAAGAATTCGCGAGCATCTCAAAGGAATCTATGGAATGCTCGGGCAATAGTGAATACCACGTTAAAGCTCCCCTCGTGAGAGTCTCACCAAATTTCTTCAGCAACACAGACTCAATATATTGAGAAGCCAAAACATTTCCTTTCACTGATGTTGTGTAAGTGGTAATGTGCTCCAGTGGATCTGAAGTTCCATCATACTTCGGCACCGGGGGCATTTTGAACCGCTTCGGGATTAATTTCGGGGCTGCACTCGGCTTGTATGGTAATTGAATATACTTCTTCAAGTTTTGGCCTTTCAATACTGGTGGCGCGCTCGGGATTTGATCCATGCGAGCGTTTACTTCCTTCATGAACCGCAAAAGCTCTTCCTTGAACGGAACGTTATAGTCGTTGAGGTCGGATCTGCTCCCCCTGGCCCCGTCGGACACAACTTCGCCCCTGAGAGTGTTGTTGTTGACTCTCTGCATCGTTTGGTTTGCGGGAAGATCAGAAGGAATTGGATCTCGCCTATTCACATTATTTAAAGCACCTGAGAGTGCCTGCTTTAGTTCCGCCATGATCTGATCCTACCGCGTGAGATGGCCTAGAATACATGCCTGTTGATCTTGCAGGACCCTTACTGCATCCGCTACATGCTCCTCATCAGCATCATCAGGAGTTCTCTCCCGAACCTGTCGAGGGTATCGCCTATCATGCACTGGCGTGGCGTCATTCCCCTCATTGCGAGTGCCACTGATTGAATCCTCGAAATGAGGTTGTTCCCCTTGAATTTCAGGGTTGTGTATGCCGTTAACAGTGTTATCTTCCATTTCTTTTGTGATATTTGCTAAGACTAAATAATCAAACACGTTAGTGAAAAAGGAAAGGATCAATTTAACTGCATGTCTGTCTAGGGCCCACGGTGGCGCCAAACTGTTTACCTGTAAAACGATACAGTTGAATTTGTTCATGGTTTCTAGACAAGTGAATTAATTTGATCCAAAAAAGTAATGAAAGGACTGATAAAATATACAATTCTTAGCCTTAAAATTTAAATTGAACTGCAGAGCTGATGAGTCCAGGAATAGGGTTCTCGGGCACAACAATGATAAGATCAAAAGAGAGAGATTAAAATTGTATCAAAATGCTGTATACAATGTAGTATAAGTTAGCCAGAAAATTCGTGTCCTTTACAATAATAACCGAGCTCCCTATTTATAGCTATGTATAAGGAAGGAAGTCCTAGGATCATGCCCTTCTTTAATATCAATTATGAGGGCCATTGATGAAGATGTAACGTTAGAGATAAATACTAAATTCCTTGGAATGGGCCGTCATCCTTACTACTGCAAAATATTCCGTATTAAATGTTATCGAGCGCAAAGCATTTAATACTCCTTTTATGATCGTTATTCCTCCCGGTGACAGCGGAATAGCTATGTTCGGTGGCCATCTCCATCTTGTGTTCCACGTGTCCTTCCTTTAAGCAGCCACGTGTCATGTCATATTTTTTCCTATACAATATTGCCGGTTAGGGAGGGAGAGGAGAATAGATCGTTGATGCGTGGTGTACCGTGGGAATCATAGGTGTGGAGGAGAGAGGCAATGACAATCTGTGAGGGGAAAAATAAGCTCTGGCGGTCGTGGGTAGGAATAGGTCGTTGAGTGAATGCGGTGGCACAAGGGGCATAAGTCTGCGATTGGGGTGAAGGATGTAAAAGGAAGAGTAACTAAGGAAGAGAAATATGTCACTGGGATCATTCCCACGACTTAGGTCTAGTGGTAAGGGTGTAATACGTAATGTGTGGATTAGGTGTACGCTACGAGTTTGAATCCTATCGAAGATAAATTCTGCAAAAACCTGGTATTTAAGTGGAGAAGGGTAGAGGAGCGGGCCAATTACACATCGATTTCAAACCTTGTGACATTGACCCTCAGGGATTTCTCAATTATAATAAGAAAACAATGCTTTACTAAGATATAAAGCTTATACCATATACTCAGCATCTCTCTCGTGTTGTGAGAAAATGGAACTTGATCCAATCAATAGTGGATTTAAGCTTAACAACGGCATTTATACCAGAGAAGCAATGACATGGAAGAGGTTGCGTGGCATGACATACGCATTGTATGGGGTAAAATTGGTTAGTGACAGTTGGACGAATGACAAAGTGACACGTGGAACTAAAGATAGGTGGGACGTGAGTCAACAAATAACTGTCACCGGATGCAAGTATGTGACTAGTGCTGGATGAATCCCGAAGATAAAGTCGCCGGTAGCAAAAGATTTGAAGAATTGGCATGGGATAACATTCAATGAGAAACCGTTACAGAGAATATCTACATTTATAGCCTACCGTTATGGGGCCATCAATGATGATATTATTCTCATTCAAGATGAGCTTGATTTGGGGATCTTATCTCCCTTAATATAGCTATAAAATTATTTACTTTATTATGCTCTTGATATTGTTTGTACTTCTGCTGCCGGAAAGACTAAGATCATCCTTTAATTTCATTTCACAATCTTATTTCTTTTATTATTCATTTTGTATTTTTGAGTCAAATCGATTCACTTGTCTATAAACTATGTTACAAATTCAATTGTACCATTTTACAGGTAAACAACTTGGCGCCCACCGTGGGGCATAGACAATTGTGTAATAGTTTTGATCCATTCTTCTGTCACTAACAAATTTGATTCTTTTCTTAGCAAAAGAAAAATAAAAAAATGGCAGCTAACAATGTCAACAATGTTTACCATGTTGGGACACACAATGAATGCGAAGAGATGTTTCAATGTGATGATTCAACAAGCGACACCAGCAATGAAGGAGATGAAACAACTCCTGTTCGTGAAAGACGGAATCCTCCACATGTGAGGAGTCAAACCCCTAATGATGCGGATAATGAACACGTTGTTGAGATGGTCAAATCTTGAGAGAATAGCAAAAGACAATTATGGATCACCTCTCGAGGCAAGATCGGGTGATAACAGAGTTAAAGCAAGTGCTATCGGGTGCTTCCAATAATGCTAATGGAAGGGCTCCGATTCCTCCTAGTGTTCTCTCAAACCAAATGGTTCAAAGAACTGATAACGACAGTACAAGTAAGGAGATCGATTTCGACGAAGCAGGAGGTACCGGTAGCGGATCGGGGAACAACAACTTAAATGATCATTTCAAAACCGAGCTCATGAGTTTCATGACAGAAATGAATGAATGAATGGATCAGATTGCAAAGGAATTTCATGCTCGGATGGATCATATCTCTGGAGCGCCACCAGTGTTAAATGGACCAGATTCAAAGAAGTATACTTAATTGCCGTTAAAACCTAGTGCGGCACTAGAGTTGATCCCAAAGAGGGTTGGATCAGCAAGAACACATCATGACTTACACTACACAGTAAAGGGAAACGACCTGGCCCAGCATGAGATCGAATCTGTTTTACTGAAATAGTTTGGCGAAACCCTAACAAAGAGGGCCTTAACTTGGTATTCTCTCTTACCTGAGTATTTGATTGATTCTTTGAAAAGCTTGCAGATTCGTTTATCAAAGCTCATGCTGGAGTAAGAAAGATTCAGACAAGGAAGGCAAATATATTCAGAATATCCCAAGGAGAATCTGAACTGTTGCAAGAGTTCGTGATCCGGTTCCAGAAAGAAAGGATGTTGTTACTAGCGGTTCCGGATGGATGGGTAGCAAAGGCATTTACAAAGGATCTCAACTCGCTAAGCTCCGATGCCTCCCGAAAGTTGAAGGAGAGTTTGCTCGAATTTCAGGCAACCACATGGGTAGATATTCACAATCGCTACGAGTCAAAAAGAAGAATTGACGATGATCAACTTGGTTCTTTGGTGTCTTCCAAAGGACGAAATCGTAATTGAAATCAAGATAAGTTTAAAAATGATTTTGATGTAGATCGGAGGTCCTCTAGAAGTCATTCTCAACCTTACGAGAGGGCTGATGCGCGTGGAAATAAGGTTTTTCATTTTTGATAGAAGACCAGGCCGTGGTAGAAGCAACAGTAAGTTTTAGGATAACAGACGTCGGGATCTCGAGATTCGATATATCCTAGATTATCCGACTACAACTTTAACATCAGTTTGGTAGAATTGGTGTCGGCAATGAGGAACATTAAAGAAGCTAGGTTCTCGAAATCAATCGGATCGGATCCTAGCCAAAGGGATCTTAACCTATAGTGTGAATTCCATGGGACTCACGGCCATAGGACTGGGGACTACCGACATCTTTGCGAAGAGGTGGCAATGTTGCTGAAGAATGGTCATCTCAGAGAGTTTTTAAGCGACCGCGCCAAGTACAACTATAGGAGAAACCGTGATAATGCAAAACCATCAAAACCAGCAGCAGGGCCACCCCGGATGACAATTAACATAATCTTTGGAGGAGATAAAGTCAATGGGGTGAAACTTTCGGCAGTCAAGAAGATATCGGTGACTCATGGCAAGGGGATTCGAGAAGTCTTAGAAGATGACATCACCTTCATAGAGGAAGATGTCGATGGACTTCTACCGCACGATAATGCTTTGGTAATTTCTCTTAACATTTTAGATTTCAAAATTAAGAGCGTTTTGATTGATCCAGGAAGTTTGGCCAATATCATACAATGAAGAGCTTTGGAGAAAGCGAAGTTAACCGGGAACATCATTCCGGCGACAAAGCTTCTAGTTGGCTTCAACTTAATAAGTGTGAAAATCCGAGGAGAAATTTGCTGCCCAAACATGCTGAATGAGTAACAATGACCACCCTGTTCGAAGTACCATCAACTGTTGAAATTCCCAAAACCAGAAGGGATCAAGAAGATCAGAGGATATAAACCGGCTGTAAGGGAGATGAATGCAGTAACTGTTTCCAGTAGCAAGGCCAAATAAACGAGCAAATAGCAATTGCAGGAATCTGTGACCTCTTCCATCTCAATCGAAGATGATAAAGATGAGGAGTCATCGGGATTATATCAGGTATTGAGGTCTTTTTAGGTACCAGAGATGCAACCAAATCAACCGCAGAAGAGCTCGAACATGTGGCCTTGTTCGAAGAATTTTTGAAAGAAAATTCCATTTAGAAATGGGGTTGAGTCCGGCACTCAGGTTAAAAATTATGGATTTTCTGAAATCTAATGTTGATTGTTTTGCATGGTCGCATTCAGATATGACAGGTATACCATTGGATATGGCGGTCCACAAACTGACCCTGGATCCAAGCTTCCCTCCGCTAAGGTAGAAGAAACGATTGATAGCACAGGTCAGAAACATGTTTGTTAAGGAAAAGGTAACCCGATTACTTAACATAGGTTCAGTGAGGGAGGTCTGTTACCCGTATTGGCTAGATAATGTAGTAGCAGTGTCTAAGAAGAATAACAAATTTAAAATATGTATAGATTATAAAGATCTAAATAAGGCATACCCTAAAGACTCTTTCCTGTTGCCTAACAGTGATCAAATGATTGAAGCTACAGCCAAGCATGAGTTAATGAGTTTTTTTGATGCTTACTCCGGCATAAACAGATTAGGATGGATCTGGAAGATCAAGAGAAAATTACTTTCATCACGAATTTGGGCACATATTGCTACAAGGTGATGCCTTTTGGACTTAAAAATGCCGGAGCCACTTATCAGAGGCTTGTCAATAAGATGTTTGAAAAACAGATAGGTAAGACGATGGAATTTTATATTGACGACATATAAGTTAAGTATCTTAATGCAAGAGAGCACCTGAAACACCTCCAAGAGACGTTTGAAATTTTGAGAAAATACAATATGAATCTCAACCCGGAGAAGTGCGCCTTCAGAGTTGGTTCTGGAAAATTCTTAGGGTTTCGGGTCTCTCAAAGAGGAATCGAAGTCAACTCCAAAAAATTCAAATCCATCGAGGATATTCCGGACCAACTAACAAGTGTGAAAGAAGTACAAAGGTAGACTAGTAGGTTGGTGGCTCTAAGCAGGTTAATCTCAAGGTCTTCGGAGAAGTGCCATCACTCTTCTCACTTTTGAAACAAAAGAACAATTTCGTTTGGACTCCGAAATGCCAACAGACACTAAAAGACCTAAAGAGGTACCTGTCAAGTCCTCCTTTGTTGTTGAAACTTGAAGAAAGAGAGCAACTGTTAATCTATCTAGCGGTCTCGGAAGTAGCGGTAAGCACGGTTTTGGTCCGGAACGAAGAAGGTACGCAATTTACCGTTTATTATGTTAGTAAAATATTATCAGGAGCAGAGACACGATGTCCGCACCTTGAAAAGCTGGCGTTAGCTCTCGTAGTCGCCTCTCGAAAGCTTAGGCCTTATTTTCAATGTCATCCAATAGCCATTGTGACAACCTTTCCCTTAAGGAATGTCCTTCATAAGCCTGAGTTGTCGGGTCGTTTGGCTAAATGGGCAGTTTAAGTTAGTGAATTCGACATTGAATACAAGATAGGACTGCAATCAAGTCATAAGTTTTGGCCAACTTCGTGGACGCTTTTAGTCCCGGGTTAATGCCTTTAGCTACTAAAGAAGCAGTGTTGATATCGGGAATGGTATCGAGAGTTTGGACCTTGTTTACAGATACAGCTTCCAACGTAAAAGGGTCCAGTCTCGGGGTAGTATTAATCACTCCTTTGGAGGAAACTCCGAGACAGGCCATTATAACTACGCCATTAACAAACAATAAAGCCAAGTACGAGGCTTTGGTTACAGGACTTGAACTAGCTCGCAGATTAGGCTCCGAGGTCATCGAAGTAAAGTGCGACTCCCAGCTTGTGGTAAACCAAGTATATAGAATTTTCGATACCAAGGAGGAGTGCTTGCAACAATCTGTCTCGGTTCAGGGAGTGGTCAATCGTTCATATTCCAAGAGAGGAAAATATGGAGACAGATGCATTAGCCAATCTGGATTCGTCCATAGAAATGGAAGGATCTGATTCTGATGCAGTCATTCAACTACTGTACTCGATGTTGGATGTGGACGGCAAGTTAATTCAACCAACTTAATCTAGGATTAGAGGAACGAGTTCATTGAATATCTAAGGTATGGTAAACAGTTTTGTGGACAAATGGTTATACATGAGGTCATTCTAAGGGCCATCTACTCGGTGTTTAGGGGCGTTAGAGGTTGACTACGCGATGAAGAAAGTGCATGAAGGAGTCAGCGGGAACCATTTCGATGTAGACTTGTTGGTTCTCAAGTTAGTCATAACTGGCTACTATTGTCCTCGGAGGAACAAGAGGCAAAGGCATTTGTACAAAAGTGTGGTAAATGTCAACACCATGCACATTTAGTGCATCACTCGGCGGAGCTTTTGCATTCGGTGGTGTCACCATGGACATTCATGAATTGGGGAATGGACAAGGGCCCGATAAGGTAAAATTTCTTGTGGTTTTAACTGATTATTTTACTAAATGGGTTAAAGAAGGTGCTTACCAAAAGATCGGAGAACTAAGAGAGATTGATATTATATTGGACCACATCTTCTGCCGATTTAGAATACCAAAAGAAATTGCTTGTGACAACGTGCCACAGTTCATAGGTTCCAAAGTCACAAAGTTTTTGGAAGAATTGAAGATCAAACGAATTACATCTTCACCATACCACTCGAGTGCTAATGGACAGGCAGAGTCAACCAACAAGGTAATTATTCAAAACCTCAAAAAGAAGTTAAAAGATGTTAATGACAAGTAGCCAGATAAGCTACCGAGTGTTTTATGGGCTTATCAGACCACATCGAAGTCGAGCACGGGTGAAACACCCTTTTCACTCATATACGGTTCAGAGGCTTTGATACCGGTGGAAATGAAGAAACCAACCTTAATGTTTTCTCGAGCAAATGAAGAAACATACAATGAAGCGTTGCTGGTTAAACTAGATTTGCTCGAAGAGCACCGGGATCTGGCATATGTGAGGTTGGTGGCACAAAAGCAAATGATGAAAAGATATTACAACCATAGATCAAATCTCGAATATTTCAAATTTTGGGATTTAGTTATGAGAAAAGTTACTCAAAGTACTCGGGAAGTTAATGCCGGGAAGCTGGGACCGATATGGGAAGAACCTTACTGGGTTTCAACCATAATCGGTAAAGGTTCGTATGAATTGGAAGATCAAAACGGAGTTAAATTACTAAGCAATTGGAATGTGACTCACCTCAAAAGGTATTATTGCTGAAGATCCTTGCTAATGCTGAAAGTATATGCTGCATTTTTTCCCTTTCGACCAGCTTTTTCCCAATTGGGTTTTCTAGTAAGGTTTTTAATAAGACAGCAATATAAAGCATACTACGAAGGGAGGATCATCGGTAAATGCAAGACTTCTATTGTCAAGGCACTAGGTTCCTTTACTGGTGAATCAACAACCATAAGTTCTATTGCTATAGAATGGGTATAAACAGTTCTATGCAGATCAGATCGTGTGGCAAATAACTTGTGGATGGTTAAATAATCTTTGGCTCAATGGCATATCTCATCTCCCAAAAAACTAACATATTATTTGACCATCGACAGGTTATTTTCGCTAACAAGGTAGCAATGTGCAATATATTACGAAGAAAGGGTCATCAGTGAATACAAGATCTCTTGTGTTCGAATTCTCATACTTAGCTTTGGAACACTGGGGGGGGGG
>MCJB01004869.1:75630-108266 GCA_002018475.1 Nicotiana obtusifolia
GGGGGGGGGGGGGGAATCCTTTCGGTTTTTGATGAGAAATTAAGCATTCGAATTAAGTTAATAACTTTTATACTTGTCTTTGTGCCTTTATCACTTTGCCACTCGAAATCTGTAATCTTGTCATCTAAACTGTAGAAAATAGGTATTTTTCGTCATTAAGTTGATGGTCCAATCAGATTAAGGTGCAGATGCGATGATCTTATAAAAGGTAACAAAGTAATTACTATTTTTAAAATAATAAAAAACATCAACAAGACAGAGAAAAATAATCCCTCGACTAAGGTAGCACAATCCTCCGATGGTACACATCTGGAAAAAATATAGTACAATTATTAGAATATGCTCGTCTATAGATGTATGCAATTTTCCCCTTCAAAGTGAAGTTTGGATTGTGAAACTTCGTTTGTTTCATGTATTATTCTATCTATCTATATTATTATAAAAGTATGAATACAATGTCGGTTTACAAAAATAACCTTATAATATTAAGCATACTAACTCATCATAAAAGAACATAATCGGAATTCAAGATATTAGCCTTATAATCCTATTAGTTTTAGGACATAATACTACGCGTGTCACTATCCAAACCCCAACCTGTTGTGATGGCGCCTATTATGGCACTATGCAAGCCGACTATTCAAACATTTCCAATACCTTGTACTTTGAAATATACTGAAATAGTCTTAAAAATTTAAAAATCTAACAAAACGGGATAGAATATCATAACTCAATACATAAGTTTTCCCAAAACCAGGGTGTCACGGAGTACATGAGAATGTACATAATGACATAGTCTGGTACATTGTAGAAAGTAGAACTGAATAAATAAACTTAAGATAGGGGAGGAGAGTCAAGGTCTGTGGATGCCAGAACAGCTACCTTGATGATTCCGAATGTCTGAACTCTGTGAATCAGCAACCGCCGTGACCGTTAACACCTGGATTTGCACACGAGGTGTATGGTGTAGCGTGAGTACAACCAACTCAGTAAGTAACAAGTCTAACTATTGGGCTGAAAGTAGTGACGAGCTTTGCAGATGGAGTTTAATTACAAAATTTTGGTACTGTTATGTAGGCATGTTTTCAAGTTTAACAGTTAAAACCCAAATAGGTAAATCACGTCAAGTTCAAACAAGATATAGTACATGGAAATATCGATATGATAGTTATATATGCCAACCGAAGTACAAACTAGTAAAGAAATTATATGCATACTCTCAGAGTATCAGTCACTTGGTCCTCCCATTCACTCCATCCTCACAATTACTCATTCCTCACAGTCACTCCATCCTCACATCCACTCAATCCTCCCAGTCACTCGGCACTCACGCTCGACACTCGCACTCAGTAGGTATCTACTGTGTGGATGTGCAGACTTCGGAGGGGCGATTCCAGCCCAAGCGCTATAATAAGACAATCAAATAAACATGCTGCGGCGTGCAGCCCTATCCCGTAAATATCCTCACAATCAATCCCTCGGCCTCACTCATTCATTAATCTCTCCAGTCTTTTGGGCTCTCAAGAATCATGATAATCAGCCAAACAATGATGATATAATGTATCAATAAAGGACAACAAAGACTGAGATATAATATGCAAATAAAAGCTATGACTGAGTATAAAATGGAAATTTAGCAAATAATTCAACATGTAATATGACCTCTGTGGGTCCCTACAGTACCAACACGTAGACTAAGCATGATTTCTAACATGACAACAACTCAATTTCTCTAACACATGATGGAAATACGGGTAACGACAAGATTAATTGACTATACGGATCCATGAAATCGACCAAGTCACATTTCTTAGGGTGCACGCCCATACGGCTGTCACCTAGCATGTGTGTCACCTCAACACCAATCACATAACACGTAATTCGGGGTTTCCACCCTCAGAACCAAGTTTAGAATGTTACTTACCTCAAACCGTGCAAATCTCTACTCCAACAGGCCCTTGCCTCGCGAATCGGCCTCCAAATGCCTTGAATCTAGCCACAAACATTCGGTACAATCAATACGAGCTAAAGGAATCAATTCCATAAGAAAAAACTATGTTCTTAATAAAAAGTCAAAAAGTGAACTCAAAGTCAATCCCCGGGCCCAAGTCTCGGAATCCGATAAAAGTTGCAAGATCCGGAAGTCAAACAACGCTAAAACCATGAATCTCGTCGATTCAAGCCTAATAAAATTTTAAACTTCTAACTTCTACATTCGATTCCGAAACATATCCAATCATGTCTGATTGACCTCAAATTTTGCACACAAGTCACAAATGACACAACAGACCTACTCCAACTCCCGGAACCGCAATCCGAGCTCGATAACCACAAAGTCAACTCTTGGTCAAACTTTTAAATTTTTAACTTTCGCCATTTCAAGCCTAATTCAACTACGAACCTCCAAATCACTATCCGAACACACTCCTAAGTCTAAAATCACCCAACGAAGCTAACAGAACCATCAAAACTCCATTTCGGAGCCATTTACACAGAAGTCAACATCCGGTCAACCTTTTCAACTTAAGCTTCCAACCTTGAGACTAAGTGTCCCAACTCATTACGGAACCTCCCCGGAACCGAACCAACTACCCCACAAGTCACATAGCAACTATTAAGCATTAAATGAGCAGTAAATGGGGGAACGAAGCTACAACTCTCAAAACGACCGGCCGGGTCGTTACATCCTTCCCCTCTTAAATAAATATTCGTCCTCGAACGGGTCTAGAAACATACCTAGAGTCTCAAATAGGCATGGATATCAGCTATGCATCTCCCGCTCGGTCTCCCAAGTAACCTCCTCAACTGGCTGACCTCTCCAATGCACCTTCACTGAAGCTATGTCCTCTAACCTCAGCTTTCGAACCTGCCAACCCAAAACGGCCACCAGCTCCACATCATAAGTCAAATCACCAACCAACTGTACCATGCTAAAATCCAAAACATGAGACAGATCGCCGACATACTTCCGAAGCATAGAAACATGAAACACTGGATGAACACTCGACTCACTAGGTGTCAAGGCAAGCTTGTAAGCCACCTCTCTAATCCTCTGAAGCACCTCAAACGACCCAATATACCGAGGGCTCAACTTGCCCTTCGTCCTGAACCTCATAACACCCTTCATGGGTGAAACCTTTAGCAGTACCTTCTCCCCAACCATGTAAGCAACATCATGAAACTTCCAATCGGCGTAACTCTTCTGTCTAGACTGCGCTGTGCGAAGCCGATCCTGAATCAATTTAACCTTGTCCAAAGAATCCTGAACCAAGTCAGTACCAATAGTCTGGCCTCACCCGGCTCAAACCATCCAACTGGAGATACAAACCGTCTCCCATACAAAGCCTCATACAGAGCCATCTGAATGCTCAACTGGTAGCTGTTATTGTAGGTAAACTCTGCGAGCGGCAGAAACTGATCCCAAGAACCCCCAAAATCAATGACACAAACGCGTAGTATATCCTCCGATATCTGAATAGTGCGCTCGGACTGTCCGTCCATTTGAGGGTGATACTTAACTCAACCTGGGAGCCCAACTTTTGTTGCACTGCTCTCCAAAACTGCTATGTAAACTACATGCCCCGATCTGAAATGATGGAGACTAGCACATCGTGAAGGCGAACAATCTCGCGGATGTAAATCTCAGCCAACCGCTCCAAGAAATATGTAGTCCCAACGGAAATGAAGTGTACGGACTTAGTCAACCGATCCATAATCACCTAAATAGCATCAAACTTCCTCGAAGTCCGTGGTGATACGCTCCCATTTCCACTCTAGAATCTTAAGCCTCTAAAGCAATCGGCCCAGTCTCTAATGCTCATACTTTACCTGCTAACAGTTTAGGCACCGAGCTACAAACCTCACTATAACCTTCTTCATTCTCCTCCACCAATAATGCTGCCTCAAGTCCTGGTACATTTTCGCGGCACCCGGATGAATAGAATACCGCAAACTATGGGCCTCCTCAAGAATCAACTCACGTAATCCATCTATATTAGGCACACAAATCCGACCCTGCATCCTCAATACCCTATCATCCCTAATAGTAACATCCCTGGCATCACCGTGCTGAACAGTGTCCTTAAGGACAAGCAAATGGGGATCATCATATTGGCGCTCTCTAATACGATCATATAAGGAAGACCGAGAAACCACACAAGCTAGAATACTACTGGGCTCCGAAACATCTAACCTCATGAACTGGTTGGTTAAGGCTTGAACATCAACTGCAAACGATCTCTCACCAACAGGAATGAATGCAAGGCTACCCATTCACCGCCTTTCTACTCAAGGCATCGGCCCCATATTGGCCTTCCCGGGATGATACAGAATAGTAATATCATAGTCCTTTAGCAGCTCCAACCATCGTCGCTGTCTCAAATTTAGATCCTTTTGTTTGAACAAGTGCTAGAGGCTCCGATGATATGTAAATACCTCACAAGACACACCATGGAGATAGTGCCTCCAAATCTTCAATGCATGAACGAGGGCAGGCAACTCCAAATCATGAACAGGGTAGTTCTTCTCATGGGGCTTCAACTGATGTGAAGCATAAGAAATTACTCTACCCCCTGCATCAAGACACACCCAATACCAATATGAGAAGCATCACAATACACTGTATAAGATCCTGACGCTGAAGGCAAAACTAGAACTGGAGATGTGGTCAAGCAATCTTGAGCTTTTGAAAGCTCGCCTCACACTCATCCGACCACCTGAAAGGAGCACCCTTCTAGGTCAATTTAGTCAAAGGTGATACAATAGACGAGAAACCTTCTAGAAGCAATGATAACAACCGGCCAAGCCGAGAAAGCTTCGAATCTCTGTAGCTAAGGACGGTCTTGGCCAACTCTGAACCGCCTCTATCTTCTTCGGATCCACCTTAATCCCCACACTGAACACCACATTCCCTAAGAACGCGACTGAAATAACACAAAACTCACACTTAGAGAACTTGGCATAAAGCTTCTCCTCCCTCAGCCGCTGCAACACAATCCTCAAATGCCGGGCATGCTCCTCCTACCTACGTGAGTACACCAGGATATTATCAATGAATACTATGATAAATAAGTTGAGATATGGCTGAAATACACTATTCCTTAGATGCATGAATGTTGCAGGGGCGTTGGTCAGCCCAAAAGACATCACAAGGAACTTATAGTGACTATAACGGGTCCTGAATGCTGTCTTTAGAATATTCAAGTCCCGAATCTTCAACTGGTGGTACCTAGACCTCAAATCAATCTTAGAGAACACCCGCTCCCTAAAGCTGGTCAAATAGATCATCAATACGCGGCAATGGATACTTGTTCTTGATTGTAACTTTGTTCAACTGCCTATAGTCGATGCACATCCGCATAGTACCATCCTTCTTCTTCACAAACAGAACCGGATCACCCCAAGGCGACATACTAGGCCTAATAAATCCCTTATTAAGAAGTTCCTGAAGTTGCTCTTTCAATTCCTTCAACTAAGTTGGTGCTTTTATAAGAAACGGAGGAATAAAAATGGGCTGAGTGCCCGGCACCAAGTCAATACCCCTGTCGGTCGGCATGCCCGACAGGTCTACAGGAAACACATCCGGAAAGTCTTGCACCACTAGAACAGAATCAATAATAGGAGTATCAGCACCAACATCCCTCACAAAGACCAAATAAGACAAGCACCCCTTCCCAACCATCAGTTGGGCCTTCAAATTAGAAATCACCCTACTGGGAACATAATCTTGAGAAGCTCTCCACTCGATCCTTGTCAACCCCGGCATCTCCAATGTCACGGTCTTAGCGTGGCAATGCAGAATAGCATGACATGGAGACAACCAATCCATACCCAAGATCACGTCGAAGTCGATCATACTAAGCAATAAGAGAACAACTCTAGTCTCTAATACCCTATTATTCACTACACATGACCAATATACATGGTCCACAACAATAGTATCAGCCACTAGCATAGATACATGAACAGATGAAACTAAGGACTCCTGGGGCATATCCAGATAACGAGCAAAAATTGATGATACATAGAAATAAGTGGAACCAGGGTCAAATAATACAGAAGCATCCATGTGGAATACTGAGAAAATACCTGTGATCATTGTGTTCGAAGCAACGACGTTTGGCCTAGAAGGAATAGCATAGAATCGGACCTGACCGCCACCTGATCGGCCTCCCTCTCTAAGGCGACCTCTAGCCGCCTGAGCCTTACCCCGAGCTGGGTGGGTGGGTGGTGAATTAACTTGTGCGAAAGTTGCAGCCTGACTCCTTTGCTGTATTGGACCTCCCAAGCGACGGGACACTATCTCCACATATGCCCAAACTCCCCGGTGGTGGTGGTGGTGGGGACTGAATCGGGCCCCGAGTACCAGAGTAATTGCTAGAAGGACCAAGCATAGATGAACCCTGAACTGAAGGTGCATCAGATGAACTCTAAGCTGGGAGAGCACTGAGAGATGACTGATCCGGTCTAGCACTATATGAACCATGGCTGGATGATGCGCCACGATGAACTGGATGAGCCTTATGAGTGGGCCTATAAGGACGATCCCTGTTGTGGTAGGGATGTACCCTAGAAGGAACACCACTGAAACCACCCGAACCACGAGGACTCTTGGCCTCCCTTTCCTCATGCTCCTAACTACGAACTATCTCTATCCACCGAGCAATATCAACCACCTCGTCAAACGTAGCACCTGACACACTCTCCCAAGTCATAACAAAATGGTACTGATAGTAGAGGCCATCAATGAACCTCCTAATCCTACCCCTCTCAATGGGAACCAACCAAACTGCGTGACAAGCCAACTCTGAAAACCTCATCTCGTACTGGGTCACAGACATGCCATCCTGTCGTAGCTGCTCAAACTGTTTGCACAGCTCCTTCCTGCGAGTCTGTGGCACCAACTTTTCAAAGAAGAGAAAGGAGAACTCATGCCATGTAAGTGGTGCTGCACTGACTGGCCTGCGCCTCTCATAAGCCTCCCACCATCTGAAGGCAACCCCAATTTAACTGAAAAGTAGTAAATGAGACCCCACTGGTCTCCACAATACCTGTCGTGCGAAGAATCTGCTAGCACCTATCCAAGAAGTCTTGGGCATCGTCTGACTCAGCCCCACTGAATGATGGAGGCTGGAGCCTCCCAAATCTCTCTAGTCTTCTCTGCTCATCATCAGTCATAACGGGACCCGCCTAGGCTTGAGCAGCTGCAACCGGCTAGGCTGGCAGTACCCCCGGTGTCTGAAGTCCCTGCATCACCTTTTCTGGAGTTCGAGCCGCGGGAGTCTGAGTACCTCCCTCGGCCTGAGAAGTGGCTGGCACGGTCTGAACAAAAACTGCCTAAGCCAAAGCCTCCTGAAGGCCTGGAATCACAATGGACATACCAACTTGTCACGACCCAAAACCCAACCTGTCGTGATGGCGCCTATCATGGTACTAGGCAAGCCGACTACTCAAATATTTCCAACACTTTCTACTTTGAAATATACTAAAATAGTTTTATATAATTAAAAATCTAATAAAACGGGATAGAATATCATAACTCAATACATAAATTTTCCCAAAACCAGTGTGTCACCGAGTACATGAGAATCTACATGACATAGTCTGTTACATTGTCCAAAAAGTAGAACTGACTAAATAAACTGAAAGATAGGGGAGGAGAGTCAAGGTCTGCGAACGCCAGAGCAGCTACCTTGATGATCTCCGAATGTTTGAACTCTGTGAATCAGCAACCGCTGTGACCGGAAACACCTGGATCTGCACACGAGGTGCAGGGTGTAGCTTGAGTACAACCAACTCAGTAAGTAACAAGTCTAACTATTGGGTTGAAAATAGTGACGAGCTTTGCAGATAAAGCCCAAAGAGGTAAATCACGTCAAGTTGAATTGAAACAAGATATAGTACATCGAAGTATCTACATGACAGTTATATATGCCAACTAAAGTACAAAACAGTAATGAAATTATATGCATACTCTCAGAGTATCAGTCACCCAGTCCTCCCATACACTCCATCCACACAATCACTCATTCGTCACAGTCACTCCATCCTCACATCCACACAATCCTCCTAGTCGCTCGACACTCGCACTCGCACTCAATAGGTACCTGTGCTCACTGTAGATGTGCAGACTTAGGAGGGGCGATTCTAGTCCAAGTGCTATAATAAGCTAATCATGGCATGAATCAAATAAACATGTTGCGGCATGTAGCACTATCCCATAAATATCATCACAATCAATCCCTCGGCCTCACTCAATCATCAACCTCTCCAGTCTCTCGGGCTCTCAAGAATCATAATAATCAGCCCAAACAATGATGATATAACGTATCAGTAAAGGACAACAGAGACTGAGATATAATATGCAAATAAAAGCTGTGACTGAGTATAAAATGGAAATTTAGCAAATAATTCAACATGTAATATGACCTTTGTGGGTCCCTACAGTACCAACACGTAGCCTAAGCATGATTTCTAGCATTACAGCAACTCAATTTCTCTAACACATGGTGGAAATATGGGTAATGACAAGATTAATCAACTATATGAATACATGAAATCGACCAAGTCACATTTCTTAGGGTGCACACCCATACGCCTATCACCTAGTATGTGCGTCACCTCAACACCAATCACATAACACGTAAATTCGGGGTTTCATACCCTCAGAATCAAGTTTAGAAGTGTTACTTACCTCAAACGTGCAAATCTATACTCCAACACACCCTTGCCTCGCGAATCGGCCTCCAAATGCCTCGAATCTAGCAATTCGATACAATCAACACGATCTAAAGGAATCAATTCCACAAGAATACTATGTTCTTAATCAAAATTCAAAAAGTGAACTCAAAGCCGACCTCAGGGCCCACGTCTCGGAATTCAATAAAGGTTACAAGATCCGGAAGCCCATTCAACCACGAGTCCAACCATAGCAAATTTACCAAAATCCGACACTAAATCGTTACTCAAATCCCCAAACTAGGTGGGAAATTCAATGGGGAAACACAATATTTGAATAAAAATGGCCACAAGTAACTTACCTCAAGAAACCCCTCGAAACTCCTCTCAAAATTCACCTTAGCCCGATCTTGAAATGTCCCAAAATGATAAAAAATCGCGAACCCTCGAATTAATATGCACTACCAGTGGTTCCGCTTCTGCGGTTAATAATTCGCACCTGCGGACTTGCACTCAACCCCCTACCTGCCGCTTCTGCGGCCAGACACTCGCATTTGCGAGACCGCACCTACGACCCCGTATCCGCTTCTGCGCGCCCAGATCCAAGTCCAAATTCCGCACCTGCGACCACCATTCCACTTATGCGGACTGGCAGGTGCGCTCCCCCCTCCGCACCCGTGATACTCCTAAAACTAGACCAACCTCGCTTCTGCGCCACTCCAGCTGCACTTGCGACCAATACCCTCGCAGGTGCGAACACACCTGAAGGCTCCCAGCTTCAGCAATCCTTTAATTCCAAACCTTGATCCATTAAACATCCGAATTCCACCCGAGGCTCCCTGGACCTCAACCAAATATACCAACAAGTCGTAAATACGATGCAAACTTAGTCGAGCCTTCAAATCACATCAAACAACGCTAAAACCACGAATCGTACATCGATTTAAGCCCCATGGACTTTTAAACTTCTAACTTCTACATTTGATGCCGAAACATATCCAATCACGTCCGATCGACGTCAAATTTTGCGCACAAGTCACAAATGACACAGCGGACCTACTCCAACTCCCGGAACCCCAATCCGAGCCCCGTAACCACAAAGTCAACTCGTAGTCAAACTTTTAAATATTCAACTTTCGCCATTTCAAGCCTAATTCAACTTCGAACTTCCAAATCACTATCCGAACATACTCCTAAGTCCAAAATCACCTAACGAAGCTAACAGAACCATCAAAACCCATTGTGAAGCCATTTACACACAAGTCAATATTCGGTCAACCTTTTCAACTTAAGCTTCCAACCTTGAGACTAAGTGTCTCAACTCCTTCCGAAACCTCCCCGGAACCAAACTGTCACGACCCTAAATTCCCTCCGTAGGATGTCGTGATTGCACCTAGTCTCTAAGACTTGGTAAGCCTAATAATTTGAGGACTAACTAAATATAGATCTGGAATTAAATCCCTAACAGTTGAATAAATAAGAACTGCAAATAAAACAAATACAATTCCTAAAACCCGATAGAGATAAGTCACAAACCTCTAAGAATTTGTTCTAAATGTCTCTATACATGAGAGTCTAAAGAGAATAAGGAAGACAACATAATAAGGATAAAAGGGGACTCTGGGTCTGCGACGCTGACAAATATACCTTGAAGTCCCCTCGTACGGCTAGTTCACTAATGCTTGGTTTGATAGGAAGTACCTGGATCTGCACAAAAAGATGTGCAGAAGCGTAGTATGAGTACACCACAACGAAACCCAGTAAGTGCCAAGCCTAACCTCGGTAGAGTGATGACGAGGTCAGTCAGGCCTTACTGGAATAATAAAGGACATGATGAAAAGTTTAACAATATAATAATAATAAAATGACAATGGGAATGAATCAAGTAAGTAGTATGTCAACTACACAGAATAAGGGCAAATAATACCTCGCCGAAGGAAAATAGAAATTTACAGCTTTAAGGAAAAAACACAAAATAACCAAAGGCAAATGCAGCCATGAAGAAATATCAACAAGGGCACTCCTGAAGTACCGCATCGTAGTCCCAAATCATAAATAAATTCACAATATCTCATTTTCTTATATCACCGGGGGAGCCTTCACATTTAATTTTAAAGAAGCCATTTTTCCCCGAAATAGCATCCCGCATTTTAGTCACCCTTATCACACCGCATGACTTCTAGTAGTTTCTCTACTAGCCATTCGTATCAAGCCACCCTTATCTCACTGCATGCGTTTCAAAACCCAGATGTTATACCACCGCATCTGTATCAATATCATAATATATCCCAATTTGCATCTCCAGTTGCCCAAATATTTCAACTTGTCAAAATAAATCAACAACAATATTATTCTCCACAATAAGGAGCTCACGGCTCAATCACAATGAATACAAAAATCTCAACAAAATATTCGGGACGAAATAACTTAACAAAAATAATATCTCACGATTTTAACACGTTGCCTCAATACCAATTTTAAAAATATCAAATACTTTATAGTACTAATATTTTAATTAAAAAATCCAACCTTCAAATAATTCACAAAATAATAGAAACAAAGTTTCAACTAAACAGGTAAAACAATTAGCAGGAAAAGGTCAGGCAAATTTAAAATATAAAAATTAGATCAATGATAATGGATATAACCGGATAAAATAGTTTAATTAATATGTAACAGAGATCTATAGAATTTAAAGACATAATCTTCCACATTTAGCCTGTGTACACATTCGTCACCTTGCGTACACGACTTTCAACACATCACAATTTCAATATCAATACCAATTCTAAGAAAAAATTTTCCACACAAGGTTAGACAAGTCACTTACCTTGAACCGTGAAATTCTTTATTTTGCTATGCCTTTGCCTCGTGAATTGCCCTCCGAAAGCCTCGTATCTAGGCATAATAATTTTGATTCAGTCAATACAAATTATTGAAATTAAATTCATATGAAATACTAAGTTTTCAACAACAACATTATTCTCCATGATAAGGAGCTCATGACTCAATCACAGTGAATACAAAATCTCAACAAAATATTCGGGAGGGAATAACTCAACAAAAATAATATCTCACAATTTTAACATGTTGCCTAAATACCAAATTTTAAAAATGTCAAATACTTCATATTAGTAATATTTAAATTAATAAATCCAAACTTAAAATAATGCACATAATAAAAGAAATAAAGTTTCAACTAAACAGATAAAACAATTAACAGGAAAAGGTCAGGCAAATTTAAAATATATAAATTAGATCAATGATGACGGATATAACAGGATAAAATAATTTAATTAATATGCAACAGAGATATATCGAATTTAAAGACATAATCTTCCACATTTAACCCGTGTACACAGTTGTCACCTTCGTGCACGACTTTCAACACATCACAATTTCCATATCAATACCAATCCTAAAGGGAATTTTCCCCACACAAGGTTAGACAAGTCACTTACCTTGAATTGCGAAATTCTTTACTCCGCTATGCCTTTTCCTCGTGAATTGGCCTCTGAAAGCCTCGTACCTAGTCATAATAATTTTGATTCAGTCAATACAAATTATTGAAATTAGTTCCATATGAAAATACTAAATTTTCAATAAAATTTGAAATTTAACTCAAAATTCGCCTGTAGGGCCCACGTCTCGGAATTCGACAAAAGTTACAAAATATGAACGCCCATTCAACCACGAGTCCAACCATATAAATTTTACCAAATTCCGACATCATCTCGACCCTCAAATCTTCAATTTAAACCAAGAGGGTTTTCTAAATCTTCCAACTTAAATTATCGATTAATAAAAACAATCATGGATTCGGGTAATGTGACCAAAATTGAGTTAACAACACTTATCCTGTTGTGTTTCTTGAAAATCTCCTAAAAATTGCCTCTTCCCGTGCTCCGAGTCGTCAAAAATAGAAAATGGGACGAAGTCCCATGTTTAGAATTTAGAGTTTTCCAGGCATTTCTTCTTTGCGAACGTGGCCCTTGCCTCACATTCGCGAAACACAAAAATTTGCCCACCAAAATTTCTTCTTTGCGAAAGCGAGGCTCCCCTCGCGAATGCAGTGCCTATCTGATCTTTAGCTTTGCGAATGCGAGATCTCTCTCACAAATGCGAAGAAGGAAACCATAGTTGGACACCAGAAATTCTTCAGTAGTCCTCCATGTCCAAAATTGATCGTTAACCTTCCGAAACTCACTCAAGGCCCCCTGGACCTCAACCAAATACACCACAAATCCTAAAAGATCATACGAACTTAGTCGAAACCTCAAATCACATCAAACAACGCTAAAACCACAAATCATACCCCAATTCAAGCCTAATGAAACTAAGAAATTCCAGCTTCTACATTCGATGCCGAAACCTATCAATTCAAGTCTGATTGACCTCAAATTTTGCACACAAGTTACAAATGACATAACGGACCTATTCAATTTTCTAGAATCGGATTCCGACCCGGATATCAAAAAGCCAACTCCCCGGTCAAACTTCCAAGCTTAAATTTCTATTTTAGCCATTTCAAGCCTAATTTAACTACGGACTTCCGAATAATTTTTTGGACACGCTCCTAAGTCCAAAATCACCAAGTGCAGCTATTGGAATTATCAGAATCCTATTCCGGGGTAGTTTACACATAAGTCAACATCCGATCAACCTTTTCAACTTAAGTTTTCATCTTGGAGACTAAGTGTCTCAATTCATTTCAAAAACTCACTGGATCCGCACTGACTACCCCCACAAGTCACATAACAGCTATAGAGTACAAAATGAGCAGTAAATGGGGGAACGGGACTACAACTCTCAAAATGACCGACTGGGTCGTTACATGAACCGACTACCCCGGCAAGTCGCATAGCAACTATTAAGCACAAAATGAGCAGTAAACGGGGGGAACGAGGCTACAACTCTCAAAACGACCGGCCGGGTCATTACAACACGTTAGAAATCCTACATGATTATCTTTAGGAATCTTATTAGTATCATTACTTTCGGGCTGTCTAATTCATATAAAATTGAACAAGTAAATATCTTTAATCATGTAATCTTGTTACTTTTAGGATATACTTTTTTAAAATTTCTATTACTAATTTAATTTTAAAATGTATTATTATGTCCTATTACAAATTTAAATTGAGAATGTATTATATTGTCCAAATTAATTTAAAAAAAGGAGAGCATCTATTATTATAAAAGCACAAATACAAGATTAACATATCGAATAGCCCTAAAATATTAAACGGAAGAACTCATAGGAAAAGGACATAACTGCAATAACCTATTTTTTTACTACAATATTTTCTATGCTAATTTTTAATATTTAAGAATTTAAAATTAATAAAATTTGTCTATTAAATTCTAATTAAAGTTATGTAGGAAGGTTTAATAAAATTAATTTCATAAGAATCCTCCGTATTGGCAATACATTACCATTCCATAATGTCCAATACCAAGAAAAAATAAATATAATATTAAATGGACTGTATAAAGAGTTGAAATTGAGAAAACAAAATACCCCCACGACAATATATTTTTATATTACATTTGAACTATTTTCCTACTCAAATAATATTTTTTTATCAATTTTTTTGTGTATTATTAAAAAATACCCAATTATTAAACAACAACTAAGAAAATATTTACGAATATAAATGTGTGAGAAAGAGAAAGATATAGTTGGTAAGAATCAATACCATTAATGATTCTAGAGACATAAAGATCTAAAAGTGAAATGTCATATCAATCTTTTACTCTTTAAAAATAAAATTTATGGTGGATAAAGTTATAATTAAAATTAAATATTCAAAACAAGAGATGAACGAATATTAAGATCTGAATCAACATAGAATAAATTATTTTTTTATGTTAAAACCAAATAATTAAATCTTTTAATTAACTATTTAGCAAAAGAATCTCATTCAATTATTTTTTAAATTCATCATATGAGTAAAAATTCTTATTCAAGTAGAAAATAAAATCTTAGGATACATAAATTTATTCATAAAAAGAGCGGTAGAATATAAAGTAAAAAGGTTAGTGTATTATTAAGAATCAAAAAGCTATACAAGTGTCAGAGGAAGCACAATCAAAGCTAAATCCTAAACAAGAACAAGCTTTCAAGACTCTCTGCTATAATGAGATTATTCTTTTTATATGCCTCCGGCGAAATCGAAATAATATTTCTATGTCCTACATTACTTGCAAATATCATATCAAGAGGCATGACACTGTTAGCAATAATAACAAGTGGTATACCAACAACAATTTTATTGTGAGGCCACCCACTTTAGATTTGATATACCTCTTCAAACAATTTAAATAACCATCACAATTATATCAAAGCAGAGCAATGGTGCTAAATTTATAAGGAAAATAAAATTGATAATATGGGACGAAGTACTTATGGCTAAATGTCAATCGATCGAAATAATTGCCCGGAGTTTTAAAGATATATTGGATATTAATGAACCGTTTGATAAAAATTAATGGTTTAGGAGGTACTTTATGAACCGTTATTAATGAACCGTTTAGTGTAAAAATAATTTTTAGTATGTTTATGTTTTGCAACTATAATAAATAAAGCACAAGGACAAACATCCTAAATATTGGACTATACTTACCGCGATATATTTTCTTGCACGAACAACTGTATGTTGCACTTTCAAGAGTGATATAAAGATCGACAACAAGAGTTCTGGTTAAGGCAGAAACATACACAAAAAAATATTATCCACAAATAAGTGTTCGTTAAGATACCATCACATTAAATACTTTTAACTATAATACATAGCTATCTAACTAACATGACAAAATTGATCATTTGTGCAAGTTTTGTTGATGTCCTTTTATCTTAAATTGATGTTATATGCAAATATAATAATATTTTTTCGGCATTTATATGGTTGTTGTATTATTATACATAAAATTTCTCTCATTGATTAAATTTTATTATATAAATAAATATTTAAATCACCGCGTGTCATTATTAACGTGCAACACACGTTCATAAATACTAGTATTATTATAAAAGTGGGAACCCTAAAAGTTAAAATTTGAATTACTAAAATACCGCTATAAATAACTTAAATGCCATACTTAAGGGAAACTTAAATGCCATACTTAAGGGAAGAAACTAACGCCTAATCGATTTAAACCTAACACCTAAAAGGTTCACGCAAAGTGTTGCCACGGTTTTATGGTTGATATACACGTCTCTTATTTTTTCTTTCATAATTACCATAATAAATTCCAGTTCTATATTTTGCCTCTAGTGCTACTATTCTAGCATGTGCTTTTGGTTTCGTTTTAATATTTCTCAAGTCACATTTCACTTTGTCTATCGAATTTTTGGTATTAGGTTTCCTGTGAGCTTTTTTTTTATTTGTGTATTACTCTATATATATTAGTTTTTATATTCTTTATGATGATTCATTGCTCGATTTTGTACAACAAAAGGAGAAGTAGATGTTGACAGTGGAGAAAAAGGTAAAATCAATGGAGTTTTATTTAGGGTTTACTGTATCTGAACGAGAGAGATAAGAGGATATTATTAGAACCTTCTTGAGAAAAGAATGAATCTGTTGCCTAATACAAAAGCTGAATAAAAGAATATATTGGGCCCAGAGTCCAACTGTAACCAACTAGGCCCAATGACTAAAAGAACAAAACAGAAAAATTAATTACAATTGGGCTCAGCCAAGTACAAATAAAATAGAAAGAAAGAAAGACAATGGCTAAGTAATTCCAACACCCCCACCCTCAAGTTGGAGGGGAAGACCACTCCCAACTTGGAAAGAAGGCCATGATGAGCAGCCCTGACCAAGGCCTTGTTGAAGATATCCGCGAGCTGAGTGGAGGAAGAAGTATGCAACAGGTGAATGAGTCCCTCAGCAAGCTTTGCTCGAACAAGATGGCAATCTAACTCAATATGTTTAGTGTGCTCATATAACACTGGATTCTTGGCAATGTGAATGGCAGCCTGCTATCACAAAACAAGGGAACAAAAGAAGGACAACTAACTCCCAAATTCAAAAGCAGTCGATGCAACCAAGTAAGTTCACTAAAAGCCTTACTCATAGCCCTATACTCAGCTTCACCAAAAGACATAGAGACCACAAGCTATTTTTTTGACTTCCACCCAACTAAGCTGCCTCCCAATAGCACACAAAACCTACAGACAGACCTCCTGGTGTCAGGGCATGCGGTCCAGTCACTATCACAATAAGCAGCCATAGAAAGATTAAGAGAATTGTTTAAAAAGACACCAAAATCAGCAGTACCCTTCAGGGCCAGCAGATGGAGAGCAGCCTCCAGATGTGGCATGCAAGGAGACTGCATAAATTGAGATAAATACTGGACAATAGAGGAGATGTCAGGCCGTGTATAAAATTCAGGTTTTGGGAGAGGAATGCCCTCCTTGGCTTTAAGCTTAATAGTCAAAAGGAGAGGGCAGACCATAAAAGCAACATCTGAACAGTGGAACTTCAATAAGAGATGATGAACATTTTTTTATGATGCACGAGAACCCTAGAATCTGAATAGAAGACCCCAATACCCAGAAAATAACTAAGAGGACCAAGATCTTTGATCTTAAACTGGTCATCAAGAAAGGACATCAAAGAAGAAATCTCAGCAGAATCAGTCCCAGTGAGGATAATATCATTCACATAAACTGCAAGCACCAAAATAGAGTCCCCAGAAACTCTAGCAAAAAGAGAATAATCATTAAGAGAATGATAATATCCTCTAGAGGAAAGAGCCTGGGAAAGTTTAGCATACCACTGCCTGGAGGCCTGCCTAAGCCCATAATGTGAAGTCTGCAGACCAACTAGCCAGAACTGGAAGGTGCATAAACAGAGTAACCAGGAGGCAACTTCATGAACTCCTCCTCATAAAGGTCACCATGCAAAAATGCATTGTTGACATCAAGTTGGAAAAGAGGCCAATGCTTTTTGACAGCCACTGGAATTACTGTTTTAATAGTAGACATCTTCACCACAAGGGAGAAAGTCTCATGGAAATCAATCCCCTCAACCTGTGTATCACCCCTCACAACCAACCTAGCCTTATATCTCTCAACACTACCATCAGCCCTATGCTTGATTTGTATACCCATTTACATCCAATGGGCTTCTTACTAGGAGGCAAGGCAATAATGGACCAAGTGCCATTGGCTTCCAGGGCTGCAAACTCAGCTCTCATGGCATCCTTCCACTCAGGCATAGAAGCAACCTGATAGTAGGAGGATGGTTCAAACACAGGAGAAGTAGAGGTAGGAGGAGAGAAAGAAACAGAAAGAGAAGAGGAAGAAGAAGGTGGAAGCTGACAAACATAATCAGAGAGATACCTTGGAGGATTATGGAACCTAGAAGACTTCCTGATAGGGACAGAAACATGGGGAGCAGAGGAAGAAACAGGAGAAGGAGGAATAGGAGAAGGAGGAGTTGGAGGAATAGAGGAAGGAGGAGCAGGAGCAGAATTCTGGGAAATGGAATGAGGAGGAGCAGAGAAACAGCCATCAGAAACAGAGGAAGAGGTGAAAGTAAAACGAGTAGGAAAAGTAAAAGAATGTGTGGAGAAAGGAAAAATATGTTCATGAAAAGAACATCCCTGGAAACAAAAGAGGACTTGGAGTGAAGGTTGTATAATTTGTAACCTTTCTTAGAAAAAAGGGTACCCTAGAAAAACATAAGGCACAGACCTGGGAGCAAATTTATCTCTATGAACCTTAGGAATAGTAGCATAGCACAAATAACCAAAGGACCTGAGATGAGTGTAAGATGGGGGCTCTCCATAGAGCAACTCAAAAGGGCTTTTATTCTTCAACAAGGAGGTAGGAAATCTGTTAATGAGATAAGTTGTAGTGAGAATACAGTTCCCCCAAAAAAACACAGGCAACTTGAATTGAAATAACAAGGCCCTAGAAATTTCTAGCAAGTGTATGTGTTTCCTCTCTAGAACACCATTTTGCTGAGGAGTATGGGGGCAGGATGTCTGGTGAATAATCCCTTTTTCTGAGAAAAATTTAGAGCCAGTGGAACTAGATCCCAATTCTCAAGCATTTTCACTCCTAACAGTCTGTACATAAGAATGAAAATGGGTCTCTACCATGGCAATGAAACTCTTGAGGAGATCAAAAGCATTACTTTTGGCTCCTAGAAAGTGAGTCCAGGTTGCCCTAGAATACTCATCTACAATGGTGAGGAATATCTAGCACCATTAAAGGTAGATGAATGATAGGGGCCCCAAGTATCAGTGTGGATTAGCCGGAAGGGAGCTGTGGAATGGATGGTACTATCAGAGAAGAGGAGTATAGTTTGCCTTGCTAGGGGGCATATAGAACATATGAAAGACTGCTTGCTAGAAAGGGAGGAATTGACAGCAGGGATACGTTTCATTATAGAGAAAGGAATATGCCCAAGTTTAAAATGCCAAACAACATCCATTTTATTAGAAGTAGTATGAGCAGAATTAAAATTAGGACCATTTGAAACAATTGTAACATCACATGCAACAGAACTAGGAAAAGAAAAATCAACACTAGAAACACAATTTGAAGAGTTAAACACAGAAATCTGCAGCTTGTATTGGTCATTGTCCAGTTTACCAAGAGCTAGTGGCTTCTTCAGAGAAGGGCCCTGTAAGACACACAAAGCTTTAGTAAATTGTGCAATCCCATCAAATTAACCGACCAACTAATAAACTGAAATGAGGTTATATTGAAACTAGGGACATCAAGTACATTATGCAGAGTGAAAATAGGAAACAAGGTTAGGGATCCAGAGTTGTAGACCTCTTAACCTTGTAACTATTTGGAAGAAAAACAAGACAAGGAATAACAAGAGGTTGTATGTTTCATAGAAGAGATTTAAGAGAGATCATATGATCAGATGCACCAGAATCTACTATCCAATCAAAAAGAGTGACTTGGGAAAATAAAGCAAGCTTAAGTAAAACACTGTGAGTGGTCACCCTACTAGCAAAATGTGTTGAAGCCATGAGGGAGGTAGATAAATCAGGATTGACATGAGTTTTCTATAAGAGATGAATCAACTGGGAGTACTGTTCCTTTGTCAAACCAGGAATCCCAACAGACTGTTCAGAACAGTTAAGAGAACCCACACCAGAATCAGAAACACATTGCTGAGGAATCAACAGCTACATGTGTTGATGTCTTTCTGGCACCAGGATTCTTTATGAATTTGAAACCTTGTGGAAAACCTTGAAGCTTATAGCACTTCTCAATGCTATGACCAAGCTTCTTGCAGATTTTACAAATAATAGAAGACTTCTGGGACTCAAAATTCACCCCGGGAGCATATGGCTGTTTAGAAACCCCAGCATTGAAAGAGGCTGACTCTGAAGAGAAGTGAGAAGCAGCAAACACCTGTCTCTGTTTCTCATCACTCAAAAGGATACTGTACATAGTGTCAATGGAAGGAAGGGGCTTTATCATGAGTATGTCGCTCCTAACTTGCACATATATATCATTGAGACCCATAAGGAACTGATAAACCCTCTATTCTGCCTCAGATTTAACACTCCCACCACAAGTACACCTATTATCTGAGCTAGCAAACAAAGAAGCAAGCTCATCCCATAGTTGCTTAAGCTTGTTGAAGTATGCAGCTATGTCTAAAGAACCTTGAGAGATATGAGCTATCTCCTTTTTCAATTCAAACACCCTTGCCCCATCATCTTGCCCATACCTAGCCTCAAGCTCCTCCAAATATCTGTTGCACACTTAGAGTACACAACATTCTAGTGAATATCATTAGTAACAGAATTGACAAGCCATATAACAACCAAGTCATTACATCTTTTCCATTAGCGACGAAGAGGAGAACCTTCAAGAGGTCTCTCAGAAGTCCTATGGATAAAATCCAGTTTGTTCCTAACGGACAAGGCAACTAGGATACACCTACGCTAACTACCGTAGCAGGATCCATCAAAAGGCTCAGTCACTAAAGAAGATCCTAACAGGTCAGATGGATGCACATACAGAGGATGGCATGGATGTGTGTAATCATCAGGATGGAAAGGGAGACGGGAACTGGGATTCTCATGGTCAAGGGAAGAAGAATTACCAAAAATAGAAGAAGGTGAGGTTCCAGTTGTGATAGTCATTTATCAAAAAAAAAAGTCAAGAAAACGAATAGTCTCAGACAAAACTTAAGATATGTCGACAACAGTAAAACGTAACCCTAAAACATGCAATTCATATGAAGAGGTCTCACAAATCAGCAACCCTAACAAAAAATTGAGTAAAGAAAACCTTTGAAATTGAAGACGAAATCCTCACAATCCAAGCTCCAAATCTTCAATGTAGACGATTAAGTTAGGATAATGGCCGTCAGAGACGAAAAACTCTTCAAAAACACACCCTAAAAAATGATGACCGTACGAACTGGTGAGAAAAAAAGAAATCTCCGGTGAAACCCGTCGAGGTTACCATAGGAGGATAGAGAATCACGAGGATTACGAGATTCCTCGCTCTGATACCATGTTGACAGCGGAGAACAATGTAAAATCATTGGAGTTTTATCTAAGGTTTACTGTATCTGAACATGAGAGATGAGAGGATATCATTAGAACCTTCTGGACAAAAGAATGAATTCATTATCTAATACAAAAGCTGACTAAAAGTATATATTGGGCACGGAGGTTCAACTATAACCAACTAGGCCCAATGACTAAAAGAGCAAAACAGAAAAATTAATTACAATTGGGCTCAGTCCAGAACAAATAAAATAAAAAGATAGGAAGACAAATGGCTAAGTAATTCCAACAGTAGACAAGTTTTTACCATTTTGTGGGGTATTTTGGAGAAGTTGTTGACGCCATATATGATAGTCCAAATGATTCCTCATTCAGAATTCTGACACTTCGTTGGCATAACAGATAAATCAGACAAACACTATTGGTATTTAGAGATACTCTTGAACTTATAGAATGATCATTATTATTATTTTTTTTGTTGGTAAAATATGTTTTTATTATATTTAAATATCAAAATTTACATAATCGGAGGGTGACATGAACCTTACCTCCCAAAAAAAGTACATGAACCTTGTCTTAAAGGTATCTAAAGGGTGTAGGTGTTTATGATCCTCCTCCCTTGGTGATCAAAAGATTCTAAATGTGTCCGACCTAAGTTGATGTAATGGCTATCTATCTTATAATAATGATAGATAGTCATATGTACAAAAGCAATGTGAAGTAAGTCTAGGTCGACTCTACTAATTACATGTATTCCTATTTCTAATGGGAGAGTGAGAATTATCTTCCTTGATCTGTCACAAGATCTTTTGACAAAATGTGGGTGATGACTGCGGAGTGAATCATGTGTCCATTGATCCCTTTTGTTTTGCCTCTGTTTTGGATGCTTTGCAAAGCTGTTCCATTTTCCCTGACAGTGGCATAGTCTAGGGTGTGTCATAGTCTACTTGGAAAAGTCCTGCTTCTTGGGAGGCTGCTGTGACTTCTGTGGTTATTGCTGGTGCTGCTATCTCTGGCTGCTGCTCTGTCTTTATGTGACTGTTGGCCTGAATCTTGGCTATCCTGCAGTTGCTGATGGTATCTGTTACTGTTGCTGTTTCTTTCCTAGGCTTCTCTTTTGTCACTGTTTCTCTGTTGATTCTCCTGTGTGCTGTTGGCTATTGTGAGCATTGCTGGGCATTGGGCAGATGTTGTGTTGCTATAGCTTCTGCTGGTATTGACCTGTTGCCTGCTCGTGTGTGTGTTCTTACTCCTTTATGAAGTGAGGGTGCTGGTGTTAGCCCGGTGCCTGCTGGTGCTTGTTGAAGTTGATGTTGAGTGTGCTGGTGGTGCTGTTTTGCTGCTTCTTCTGTTGTTTGTGGTGTGTTTATGTTGTTTGCTGGTGTGTATTCTGTTGGCTGTGAAAGTGGTGAATGTACTACTTGGATTGCTTGCTACCTTTGTGCTGAGCTGCCTGAGATGCTTGATGGAAGTATGGCTGGAGGATTGAGTGTCAATTTTGTTATTGACTCTTGTGTTGCCTGTGAGGTTGATTTTGAGGGTTCCATTCTTTACATTGCTGCTTTCATTGTTGAATGGACTGATAACTCTGCTGCTTCTGGTGCTGCCATATGTGATCAGTCGAGTGTTAATCCAGAGCAAGGTGCCTGAGTTTGTGTGATGTCTGTGTTTGAGGGATGTGCTGCTCCAAGGTGAAAAATTATTGTTATAGGAACATGGTGATTGATGCAATTGAGTTAGATTGAGCACTAGTAGTGCTAATACCACACAACTCAATTGTGCCAATAACATGTTTCTATCTGTGCAGTTGCATCTGGTACTGGTATGTAGAAATTGGTGCATTGTTTCTGTCCATTGTTGACGTTTGAGCCTCCTTGATGTTCTGATGCTGCTGAATTTGCTGAGATTATTGCTAAGATTGCTGCATTGATACTCCTTGTTTCTGATTGTACTGCATTTGTTACTGAGCTGGCTGACCCTTGCATTGTATGATTGTTTTGCTGCTTTGAGGCCTAGTGACTGCCTGTTTTGCCTGTCTATTAGTCTCCTTTTTCTCGTTACTGCTTCTGCTTTAAGTGTTTCTAGTGTTAAAGCATAGCCTTTCTGCGACTGTGTGTGCCAGTGGTTCTACCAAAGAGAGGACTGCCAGTGGAGTTTCTGCGTGTTTGTGCTACTTTTCTGTTGGCGTAGTTTGTCCCTCTGTTGCATTGAGGCTGCCTTATCCTGTTTTGTTTTCCTGCTATTGCTGTTGTCCTGTTGCTGGACCATGTTGCTACTGCTGAAATTGTAGCTTCCACTGCTGCTTCCACTGCTGGTTTTGGCTTCCTTGTTGTGTTCAGCTACTATTGATCCCTGCCAATGAGGCTGGTATGATTGAGCAGTGTGTGTGCTGTTTGTTGATCCCTGTATCCTTTCCCTGATTCTGCAAAACTGTCTCTGACTGCTGATCCCTGTTACTAGCCTTCTTTATTCTGCTTTGTTTCCTCCAGCATTTTTCCTGCTGATCTGGGATGTCCAGTGTCCTTCTGAGTCAAGTTGGCAATGCCTGATTACCTGTTAGGTCCAGCGTGCTGAGCTGCTGATGCTGATAAAGATGTGGGCTGCTGAATACTGCTGGATGTGGAGTTTTTTTTATTCTTTTTCGTTTTATGGTTTAATGGCACATCACAACAAACTTTTGTAAATTGATATAGAAACTGAGAGTGTTGGCAGTGGTATAACGAAAAAGAAAATCGCAAGCTCAATCGACAAAATTAAAAAGAAAGAAGAAACTTGCGGAATCATGAACCGAAAATTCTTTGGGATCAAATACCTGCTGCTTTCTCCCTTTCGATTTTCATATGGAGAGCCTATAGTGTGCCTAATTCATTGTTCATCTTAAATGATGTATGAAGTAAAAATTGCCTTTATAGATTAGTTGTTTTTATTAAAATACTAGAGAGACTACACATTTATCCATAAATACATCTCAACAGTTAATTATAAAATTCTCACATCAACCATTTAGCGCTCTCTCTATATATATATGTTCTACCTAAAATTTATGTATTTACAACTTTATATTTCAAATGCTATATTTATTTTTTCTGCTTAGAGAGGTCAACTACAACTAGACATATGCAACACGAGTGAATTTCTCATAAATTCATCTGGTCAAAATTTTCATATAAAAGATGGCTTGACTAAAATAAAAATTTCAAGAGTGACACAATTGTTTAACAAATCAAAAGATTGTGTGTGTGAGTTCAGTAGGAATTTTAATTGTCATCCCCTTGCTTCTTCTTCTCATTTACATTTTACTTTTTTTTTCTTTAATTATCTTTCTAATATATCCCAAGCTTCTTTTTGTGAAAGAAGATCACAAACAACTCTTATAAAGTATCGAAATTTTTTGTAGAAAAATCTTTCATTTAACAAAAATATCTCTAGAATAATAAAGATTGATGAAAGATGTTAATTCAGCTACTATCTGCTTTTTGCTCTTGCACACAAGATCCTATATATATTGAGAAGATGAAATCAAATATATATTTACCAACAGATTTATGAGCTGTTATTCTATTGCATACTTTTGTTTTATTGCATACTTGAAGATACATTATTGGTAGTATACTTCCTACAAATTGTGGAAATATATTTTTAATACATCAGGGTCATTTCAGAAAATAGAGGGACAAAGAAACAATAAAATATATCATTCTGATGAACTTATTAATTCCTTCTGAACTTTATCTTTATTTAAATCTCATTTCAATTTGTTCTCAAATTTATAAATGTTTCTTTAATTTGTTGAATTTAAGTTGCCATTTATAAGTTTTATCAAGTTAAATGGATTGTAGTAAGAAATTAGAGATCGAGTAATTTTGAATATAATATATGGGCATATTTGAACTTTTTCCCTTAATTTTATTTGATTGCCTAATTCATTCACTGTACAAAAAAGGATTCATTATGTAATTTAAAATTTCATAATCACCAATCAAATTTGATCTCTAACACTTAATAATTTATAATTATTACTTATATAGTTATATATGATGAAGCTGAGGATTTTATGCATGACATTTAAAATTAAATAGAAAAAGCAAGACTTAGATATTTCAACAATTATGTCGAGGCACAATTAGTATTGCTATAGTTGAAGGCCGATACAGAGAAGATAAAGTTGATTAAAGAATGTTGGGTCCAGCATCATCATTAGAAGCCATCAAATTTTCAAAAGAAAGATGTACCAAAATTTATTTGATACTATGACTGCTAGATGAATAGACATAGAGTCAATCGGAGAGTACGTCTTTTGATTTTATTCATCAAAGGTTTATTAAGGTTAGGCGATAATGCTGGCTTTTTTGGTATATTTTAATTTGTAATTTATTACTAAATCAAATATTTTTTCAATATGTATGTATATTAAAAATTATTTATTCTTTTTGGTATATTTTTTATATCAAAAATAAGATTAAATACACCTACAACGCATGTATAGAGAGACTAATTTCTTTAATAAAATGGTTGTGTACCTTGTTGAAGACCCATTTTTAATAAAAAATAAAATGACAAGCGTAAAATTGTTGGATAGTTTTAGAAATTAAATCTCCCCTCACGTTTCGCTCCATTATACTGACTTCTCGTGTGATTTACGATATTATGCTTACCTCCCTTCTTTTATTTTTCTTTTCTAATAATTCTTTTTGTCTATTATCGTTAATATAAAATATGATAACTTGACTAATTTGTCCTTTCTAATATACTCCTTTTTGAAAATTTGTCCTAGCAACACTTTCCAAAAGTGAAACTTTCAGAAAATCTTCATCTAACATTTTAATTCAACCTCGAAAAGAACATTTCAATTCGATCTGGAAACCCTAAAAATACTAGAAAACTTTAATTATGTGATGACCTGAGTTAGACTAAAATGTGATAACTCCATTAAAAGTTATTCGAGTTGACTACGGTCGATATTTTATGTGAATAGATATGGATCAGTGTTCTGATAGTCCTGATGGGTCCGTATCATGATTTGGGACTGTATATGCTTGAAATTGATTACGGAAGTCCCTAACTTGATTTAATGTGATTTGTTTGAAAACTAGTAATTTGAAGGTTTAAAGAATTCTTAAGTCTGACCGTAGGTTGACTTTGTTGCTACCGGATTCGGATTTCGGATCCGAAAATTGGAATAGGTTCATTTCTACATTTGTGACTTGTCTGCAAAATTTGGTTTAAAACGGAGTTAATTTGACATGATTCGGACATCCGGTTGTAAATTTACAAGTTCTTGAGTTTTTTTTTTTTGAAAATATCATACATTTTGATGTCCGATTCATAGTTCTAGGGTTATTTTGGTGTTTTGATCACGCGAGCAAATTTGTATGATGTTTTTAGACGTGTGTTGAAGTTTGGTTTGGTACTCCGAGGGCTCGGGTGAGTTTCGGACGCGTTTCAGAGTGTTTTGGACAGTAGAGTTGCTGATGTGAGCTGGCATTGTAGGCTTCACAAATGCGAGGTTGGAAGTCACATTTGCAACGTATGGACTAGCCTGTTAGAATAGCATTTTCAAGCCCAGTGTTTGCAAATGTGAAGGGGGCCTGGGATCAGCAGTGGTCGCATTTGCGATATGATCGCTTTTGCAAAAATCCGAAATTCGCATTTGCGAAAATTAAGTCGCATTTGCAACTGCAGCAGGGATATAGGTGCTTCACTTTTGCGATGGATTTCTCGCTAGGTTGCAATTGCGACACTTACGACTGGACAAAAAGCTGAGGGACGGGGGTTTTAGCCTTATTTTCATATTTTGGAATCCTAAGCTCGGAAGGAGGGGATTTGGAAGAGGGAATTTCATCTACAAACTTTGGGTGAGTGATCCTAATTCATTTCTAATCATATTCCATTAATCTATCTTAGATTTTAACATCAAAATCATTTGAATCAAAGTGAAAATTTGTGAAACCTTTTCAAGTTTTTGAAAAATAAGAAATTGAGTTTTGAGAGTTGATTTGGACTCAAATTTTGAAACTAATCACATATATGAACTCGTGGGGTCATGGGTAATCGGAATCTACCATTGGACCCGGGCTTTGATCGGACGGGCCCCGGATTGACTTTTGTTGATATTTTGGAAAAATATAAAGATCTTTTCTTTATCTATTGTAATTGATTTTTCTAGCATTTTTTGATGATATTAAGTCGAATTTGATTAGATTCGATAGGTTTGGAGGCGAATTTTAGAGAAAAAGTCTCTTTTGAGCTTTGATTTGATTGCGGAACGATGTAAGTGTTGGGTCTAACCTTGATTTGAGGGAATTAGGAACTCTTGTATTATATGTTATGTGAATTACGTGTGAAATAGTGTATATGCGAGGTGACGAATGTATATACATCGTCAAATAATTGTTTCCATGTTTTTCTCGTATTTTATGAATTATCTCATGCCATGCCTTAACTGTACATGCTTTAATTATTTTCTATGCCGTAATTTATTACTTGTCATTAATTATTCTTGTATTAAATTGTTCGTCCCATTCATGACTCCGTAATTAATTGCTACTTGCTTTTTTTGTCTTACTTGCACACCTTAATTGTTGCGTACTTGACTTGTCTTGTTGCTTTTGTATTATTTGTAGCGTTCCTTTGATCAGTGCGTGGTTCCTTTATCGCTTTGCTTTTATGTCCTTTGATTATAGAGATTCTTGTAAATTAAGGTATTGAATTGATTACATTTATTGAAATTGTTTGTGGATCGGGTTGCACTCCCGCAACGGTTGTGATATGGTGGAATAAGGGAGGATTATGACATTGATTTTGATGATATGGTAGGATCAGGTTGCGTGCCGCAACAGTGTGTATGTAATGCTTGATATTTATAATTGATAACAGTGTAATAAGGGAGGATTATGATATTGATTATGATGAAATGGTGGGATCGGGCTGCGTGCCGCAATGGATTATGTATACATGATTTTTTATGTTGATAAATGTTGTTATGGTGAAATAAGGGAGGATTGTGTGTATGTGGGGATCGGATTGCGCCGACAAATTGTGTATGAAGTTGTAATCGTTATTGTTATTGTGTTGGGTTTCAACATTTTTATATGAAATTATGAGATCTGTTATTCTGGGTTCTCTAATTGTGAGGGTTGAGTTTATTTTTATAAATTAACTGTCTTACTTTCATTTCCTTTTTCTCCTTTCCTGTTATTATTATTATTATTATTATTATTATTATTATTATTATTATTATTATTATTATATTATTATTATAGTTATTGTTATTACTGCGTACAGGTTATTGTAAGTGACCCTCCTTAGCCTTGTCACTAGTTCGTCGAGGTTAGGCTCGGCACTTATAGAGTATATGGGGTCAGTTGTACTCATACTACATTCTGCACTTCTTGTGCAGATTTTGAAGTGGATCCTAGCGGCATTCAGTAGATTTGCTCGGATCTAGTTCTTGACAAAGACTTGAGGTATAGCTGCATCGCGTTTGTAGTCCTGAAGTCCCATTCTACATCACCTTTGTTGTTTATTTCGATTCAGACAATTATGCTTTTATTCAGACTATTATTTGTGGTACTCTAGACGCTCGTTCATTCGTGACACAAGTTCTAGGATTGTATTTGGATATTGCCATTTATTAGTTTATTTAATCTATTTCAGCTTATTGGTTTTCATTTGTTTTGACTTGTTAAAAATTAAAAATAACTATATGTAACGTTGGCTTGCCTAGCAAGTGAAATGTTAGGGGCCATCGCGGTTCCGAGGGTGGAAATTCTGGATCGTCACAAGTTGTTATCCGAGCACTAGGTGGCCTAGGTGTCACGAGTCATGAGCAAGCTTAGTAAAGTCTGGAGGATCGGTACGAAGTCGTCTGTACTTTTCTTCTAGAGGATATGGAGTTTAAGGAAAAATTTCACTTCTTTCTTTCTCTATCGTGGGATTTCATTCTATTATTTATGATTGAACAATTATATTCTTGTTCCCTCGCAGATGGCGAGAACATGCACAACATTTACAGCCGGACAGGAGCCGAATCCCCTTGTGGCAGTTACTACCAGGGGCAGAGGCAGAGACCGAGGCAGAGCTTATCCTAGAGCTCAAGTAGCAGCACCCACAGTGGAGCCACAGATTGATCACGAGGAGGATGTCCCAGCTCAGACCGTGCCCGTCTGAATAGCTCAGGTCCCAGAGGGATTCATAGCCACTCCAGTGCTTCAGGACGCTCTAGTCCGCTTGGTGGATAAGTGGGGAAGAATGAAATGGCCCGACCGGTCATTTTGAGCAATTGCACTCCGTTCAGTTATTTGAAGTGTTGAGTAGCTTCGTGTAATGTGATGACCTGATAGGTCATCTTTAATTTTAACCTTCATTTCAATGTTCTGAGACCTCGAATAGCTCTATTAAGACTTTCTCGATTTTGCACGCGCAGTTCGTATCTTTTTTCGAAAGGATTTTATGAGAAAATTAATGAAAATGTGAAATCGTGCCTTAAAACTCATTTAAGTTGACTTGGTCAATATTTTGTGTAAATAGATCCGGATCAGTGTTTCGACGATCCCAGTGGGTCCGTGTCATGATTTGGGACTTGGGTTTATACCCAGAATCAAATTCGAAAGTCCCTAACTTAATTTAATGCCATTTGTCAAAACTAGAAATTTAAAGTCTTAAAGATTTCCTAAATTTGACCATAATTGAATTTTGTTAATATCGGGTCCCGATTTGGATTCCGAGAGTTCGAGCAGCTTCATAACGATATTTATGACTTGTGTACAAAATTTGAAGTTATTCCGAGGTGCGTAGGCATGTTTTCCGTTAGTTTTTGAAAAATTAAAAGTTTTGATTTTATAAAGCGTGAAATTCTAAAATTTTACCCGAGTTTGAGTTTATGGTTAACGAGCTCAGAATATGGTTTTCAAAGCTTGTACAAGTCCATTTTGCTAATTGAAACTTGTTTGCAAAATTTGGCGTGATTCGGAGTTGATTTGATATGATTCAGACGCTTGGTTGAAAATTTTGAAGTTCTTGAAATTTCCTTGAAAATCCATGCATTTTGGCATTTAATTCTAAATTCTAGGTGTTATTTGATATTTTGATCTTGCGAGCGAGTTCGTATCATGTTTTAGGATCTGTGCGCATGTTTAGTTGAGGTCCCGAGAGGTTCGGGCGAGTATTCAATAAGTTTGAGCAATTCAGCACTTTGGGCCGCAGAACCTCGAATCTGCAGGCTTGTTAGTCTCACTTCGGAAGCTTATATCTTTTAATCTAAATGGAATTTGGAGATATCCTAGAAATGGAAGTTGTATCCTTTGAGTCTAGTTTCCAGAAAGTTAAAATATTCATCATTTGGACATTTGTATAGAAAGTTATGGTCGATTACTGAAGAGTGGTACTGCAGTTTTCACTTCAGTTTCTGCCTGGAATACTGCTGAAGCATGTCACCTCTTTAAAATGTGACCTACCTGGAAATAAGCTAGAAACATGTCGCCTTCTAAAGAGGAGACCTACCTGGGCAGCTTAAAAACGCATTTCAGCTTCTTTTCTTCATTCTTTTGAAAACTAGTCCGAGAGTGGCGATTAATTTCGAGGGTTCTTCAAGAAAACCATTAAGGTAAGTGATTCTAACCCGGATTTGATTATATTTCATGATTCCATAATTATTTTCATCGTTAAGTTAGTGAAAATCGGGAAAATTGTAAAATTATTAATTTTAGTATGGTTCAATTCGTATCGGAACGGGTGTTCGGGTTTTACGAATGAGCCTGGAGGGTTGACCTTTGCTGACTTTTTTGAAAATTATTTAAATGGAACCTCTTTCGAATTGTGAGTAGTTTCTAAAGTTTCATTTGAATTGTTGGCCAGTAAATTTATAGATTTGGTTGGTTCGGAGGTTTGTTCGAAGAAATGCCGTGGTCGAGTGATTTCTTGAGTTGCGAAGCAAGGTAAGTGTTTTGCCGAACTTTGTTGAGAAAATTCTTCCTACGAGCGTATATGTATGTGCTAGGGTTAATTATGCTCGGGGGTAAATTATACATTTAATTGTGCCTTGTAGAATTATATGACATTCTTGATTCATGTCTTCCTTGATTTCTAGATTACTATTAATATGAAATTAAATGCTAGAAATCATGATTTAGCTTATTATAATTCGATTACAACTTGACGACCTTTTGTGAAATTATTGATGTGCTAAATCCGATCTTTATTATACTTAATCACAAATACATCGTTACAACCGTTATTCTTGAGAAATTGGTTTCTATACTTGAGTTGAAGATCATTTTTGAGACTTGTTGAAATACTTGAATAATAAAGTACTTGGGGCTTATCGAATTGTTATTGGCTTGAAAGTTGTGATTGATGTTCAATTGGAACATTCGCTTGAACACTCTCCTTAATGTTTTTCATGCTTCCTACCTTGCTTGTTATTGATATATACTGTGCTTGGTAAGGAAGAGTGTAAAGCGCAATGGGTGATTCCATGCCATTTTATAAACATTATGATGTGAGGGAGAGTGTAAAGCACGAAGGGTGATGCCGTGTCATTTCATCTACAAAATCATGTGAGGAAAAGTGTAAAGCACGAAGGGTGATGCCATGCCATTTCAATTATATTATCATATGAGGATGAGAGTAAACGCATGAAGGGTGATATCGTACCATTTCAGTTACATTATCATGTTTTTATATTACCCTGTGTTCATGGCACGAAGTGATGCAATATAAAAAAGCGGAAACAAGAAAACAAAAGATAGAAGTAAGACGCTCAATGAACTATCAAGACAACAAGTAGGAACTAGTCTACTTACCTTCTTGATGAAGTCACGGAGTACCTATACTATACGAACAACCCTCAAGACAACGATGGTCTTGCAAACTGTTCGATCAAACAAAGGAACAAGTTCAATTTCGAATCACACCAAAATTGGACAAGTTAATTCACACGATTTTGGGAGCTATGTGCTGCCGTTTTTTGATTGATAATAATGTCAAAAGGTATCAAAATAATGAAGTGTTTAGGCTTATATAGAATGAGCCTTTACCTAAATCAACTAGGAAAAGAATAATTAGTTAACCTAAATTAACTAGGAAACAACTAATTAACAAAAAGGCCACAATTTGGCTAATTTAAAGAATAGTCACGCAGGACCAAACAAATAAGAATTAATGTCTTTAATAACTACATAATAATACAACATAAACACAAATGTACATCTTCAACACAAGATTCGTCCATAGCAAGATTTATGGACGCTTGGATCTTCTCCAAGGCTAACCAACGCCTTTTTTTGTCTTGTTCATAGATGGCATTGATAACACTTGATCAAATTTATTTGCATCATTCTCCCCCTCTTGAGAAGATTTCGTCCTCGAAATCAAACCATCTTCGTCTTTCAAAGGGGCACTACCTGCAACACAAGGAGTTAAGTCAGAAACGTTGAATGTCTTAGAAACACTAGACT
>MCJB01004874.1:0-11072 GCA_002018475.1 Nicotiana obtusifolia
AACACAAATGTACATCTTCAACACAAGATTCGTCCATAGCAAGATGTACATTTGTGTTAATGTTGTATTATTATGTAGTTATTAAAGACATTAATTCTTATTTATTTGGTCCTGCGTGACTATTCTTTAACTTAGCCAAATTGTGGCCTTTTTGTTAATTAGTTGTTTCCTAGTTGATTTAGGTTAACTAGTTATTCTTTTCCTAGTAGATTTAGGTAAAGGCTCATTCTATATAAGCCTAAACACTTCATTATTTTGATACCTTTTGACATTATTATCAATCAAAAAACGGCAGCACATTGCTCCCAAAATCGTGTGAATTAACTTGTCCAATTTTGGTGTGATTCAAAATTGAACTTGTTCCTTTGTTTGATCGAACAGTTTGCAAGACCATCGTTGTCTTGAGGGTTGTTCGTATAGTATAGGTACTCCGTGACTTCATCAAGAAGGTAAGTAGACTAGTTCCTACTTGTTGTCTTGATAGTTCATTGAGCGTCTTGCTTCTATCTTTTGTTTTCTTATTTCCGCGTTTAATATTGCATCATCGAGGCCTCTTGGCCTCCCTCCCTATCTTCCCTATCCTGGCGCCGCATGCGCTCTAACCTGCGTGATCTTTACTACCTAATAAAACGGGATGTGCGTCTCCAACTCCCGAGCTATGCTGAATCTAATACCATAACTGAGCCCCTCGATGAATCCGCGGACTTGATCTCTAACTGTAGTAACCAAAGCAGGCGCATGTCGGGACAACTCACTGAATCTGAGGGCATACTATGACACTGACATAGTCCCCTAGCACAACTGCTCAAACTCTATGCGCCATGCATCTCGAAGGGTCTGGGGAACAAACTCTCTCTAAAACTTCTCTAAAGACTGAGCCCATGTGAGTGGGGCTGGATCAGCTGGCCTATCCTTCTCGTAAGCCTGCCACCACCTAAATGCTGCTCCTGACAGCTAAAATAAAGTGAAAGCAATTCCGCACACCTCCATAATTCCCATGGTGCGGAGAATATAGTGGCTCTTTTCCAGAAAACCCTGCACATCCTCAGTAACTGCGCCATTGTAACTAGGAGGGTGAACTTCTTGAACCTCTCAAGTATCAGCTGCTCCTCTTCAGATGCCTCCGGCCTGACCTCGAGCTGAACCGGAATAACAGGCTGTGCTGGCATAACTCCTGGAACCTGATCAACATGGACTCGCTGCTCTAGAGTGTGGGCTGCAGGAGTCTGGGCTCCTCCCCCACCCTGAGATGGGAATTAGTGTCACTTGAGCTAATGTGCCGAACGTGCTCAAAAGGTATGCTAGGGTCTCCTGAAGTCCAGGGGTGATAACAGGCGCCTCAGGTGCATGTCCCCCAATCGGAGCTACTAGCAGCTCCTCGGTCGTTGCTCGGGCAGGTACTCTGGTTACAACACCTGGCCCTCCCCGGCTTCTACCATGGCCCTGACCTCTCACGGTTATAGCAAGCGGTGCGGGTGTTCGATCCTCTGATCTAACAGTGTGTGTCCTCACCAACTGTGAGAGTATAGAAAGACAAAGACTCATATTCGAAAATCAACAAATTCGTACGATAAGGAGTCAAAGAGTGGAATTTACCTAACAGTTTCGTAGCCTCTCGAAGATAAGTACAGACATTTTCATACCGATCCGCAAGACTCTACTAAACTTGCTTATGACTCGTAACAGCTATGAACCTAGAGCTCTGATACCAACTTGTGACAATCCCAAATTCACACCTTAGGATATCGTGATGGTACCTAGTCTCTAAAACTAGGTAAGCCTAACATACATTGATATTTAGCAGAATTACAATTTAGATATCAAATTAAACTGTTAAACTATCGTAATAAACCCAAATGGTACAACTGTCAAATAACTCTCAAAACCGGTGGAATTGAGAAATAAGCTCTACAGAAATATACTAAGAATCTCTAATACAACACTGTCTGAGTAGAAGACAAACAATAGTAAAAGTAATGACAGAAGGTGACTCCGAGGACTGCGAGCGCCAAGAAAGTATACCTTGAAGTCTCCGGAATATGTGGCCAAATCACCGGTGCCTGCCCGAGATGAAGTACTTGGATCTGCACAAAAATGTACAAAAGTGTAGCATGAGTACACCACAACGGTACCTAGTAAGTATCAAGCCTAACCTCGGTAGGATAGTGATGCGGCCAAGTCAAGACACCTACTAGACAAAAGAAACCTAAACATAATATAATATAATCTAATAATGAGAAGCAAGAAATAAGTGACAATATAATAGTGCAAAGATATAAGGCTAACAATGGAGAATTAAAGCAATAAGGAATAAACAAAGGTAAACGTGTAATAAGAACAACAACGATCAAATGTAGTAAAATTACAAGTAAAAACTAATGAACGGAGACAATAACTATTCAAATCAACATGTCTTTTCACATAAAATGTACAACAAGAATCACAACATAGGTATCACACTTCATCTTTCACATTTTATAAATCACAATCACAATCTTCCTTATACAGCCGCGTGAGCCTTGCATTTATTTTTAAAATATTTTTTTCAAAATAGCTACACGCGCGTTAGCCCTGCATATGTCACCGTGTGGCTTCAAGTAATTACCTTACTAGCAACATGCACATAAATCCCACCTTATCTCGCCGCATGCACATCAACCCCTTATCTTTAAATCGTCGCATGCACATCAATATCACAATACAATAATCAACTCGCACCACATGTTCCCATATACCACAACGTTGCCAAAATCAACAATGCCAATGTTACCATAACACATAGCCCATGGCTCAACCACAATGTGTACCAGAGAATCTCAATAACAACAAATAAATGAGAAATAACTCCACAAGGAAAAACAATCAATAGTTCACCACTTTAACCTCAATGTGTTATTAGATGTCACAACAATAACTCCAAAAACCCACAATTTAGGTATTTCCCATGAAATGAAAACTTCCAATTTAAAGTTAAAAACATAAGTTTAACAATGAATGAGATGGCATGGATAGTAACTAAGTCTAACACATGAGAATAACTCAACAATGAAAAGAATGGCATGTAACAACAACTCTAAATAAGTGCATATGAGACTAAATTTGACAATAGAAACCTGAACAAGTAATGACAACTTCAATTTAAAGAATGTAAGAACAAAATTGACAATGAAAGGTAGAATAGATAATAATAACATCAATTAAGTACCTATGAGTAATCTAAGGGTTTAAATCAGCCAAATATCACATATAAGCCCATGTATACACTCGTCACCTCATGTACACGTCTTCCACATAACTCAAATAGCACAATCAACCCAAATCAGAAGGAGTAGTTCCCCCACACAAAATTAGACAAGATATTGACCTCAAACAAGCTAAAGCAATCCACTAATAAGCCCTTCCCATGCGAATCCAACACTGGACGACTTGAATCTAGCAAAAATAACTTAATAACATAAATACAAGTCATAAGAAATATTTCTGGATAATAAAGTTTCAATCTTTAATGAAAATATAAAATTCAACTCAAAAAGTCAAACCGGGGCGTGCACCTTAGAATCCGATCAAACTTATAAATTCCGAACACCCATTTCAATAAGAATCCAACTAAACCAAAATTATTCAATTATGGCCTCAAATCAAACTTCAAATCCTCAATTTATGGTTTAGGAAAATTTTAACAAAAATCTCCAATTTCGCAACTCAAATCACTAATTAAATGATAAAAACAAAGATGGAATCATGAATAAAGAACAAATAGTGAAAAACACTTACCTCGATCCAAACCTTGAAAATCTCTTCCAAAATCGTCCAAAACCGAGCTATCTAACTGAAAATGTGGGAAATGAGTAAACCTCGATCCAGCCTATGTTTGCCCAGGCATTCCGCATCTGTGGTCCAACAGTCGCATCTACGAGTCCGCATCTACGAAAAAATCATTGCAAATGTGACTTCACTAAAAGACTCAGCAACTTCCGCTTTTGCGGACCAAAAGGCGCATATGCGCTTCCACTTCTGTGGACCCAAATGCGCATATGCGCTTCCACTTCTGTGGACCCAAAGGCGCATCTGCGCTTCCACTTCTATGGGCCATCAACCGCCCCTGCAATCCCTCAACACCCAACCCAAATTCCGCTTCTGCGGATTAATTTTCGCTTCTGCCGTTGCGTACCTTCGCATCCCTATCCGCACCTGCGGATCCGTCTCACTCAGCCCAAACGAGCATCTGCGACCATAGAGCCGCTTCTGCGGCCCAAATATCGCTGGAACGAAAGCACCACAGTTTAGCAGTCTTCATTAAATCTTCTACATCTCCAATCTGTGCGAACTCAATCCGAAACACACCTGGAGCCCTCGGGACCCCGTCCGAACATACCATCAAGTCCCAAAATATGATACGAACTTACTCGAAGCCTCAAACCTCCTCAAACAATATCAAAATCACGAATCGCCCTCAATTCAAGCCTAACAAAACTAATGAACTTCCAACTTTTTAAACTAATGTCGAACCATACCTAATCAACTCCGAAGGACCTCAAATTTTGCATGTAAGTCCCAAATGACACAACAGGCCTTTACCAACTACCAAAACCCCAACCCGAGCCCGATATTAATAAAGTCAACCCTCAGTCAAACCTATCAACTTTCCAAACCTTCAACTTTTCAACTTCCGCCAAAAAATACCAAATTAACCTACGGACCTCCGTATCAATATCCTGACATACGCCTGAGTCCAAAATTATAATGTGAACCTATCGGAATCATTTAAGCTATACTCCGGAGTCGTCCACACAAAAGTCAAACTACAGTCCACTCTTCCAACTTAAGCTTCCAACTTTGAGACTAAGTATCCCAATTCACCTAGAAACTTTTTCGAAACCAATCCAACCACCTTGGCAAGATACATAACCACAAATGAACATAGAAAAGGCAATAAATAGGGAAATATGACTATAATACTCAAAACAACAGGCCGGGCCGTTACACATATATTATTAAAGTGTCACAACAATACCAATTAAACCAACTAAGTGCCTAGCACTTGGTTCCTGTCACGACCCAACCGGAGGGTTGCGACATGGCACCGGACCCTGCTCGCAGAGTGCCGGCGTACCCCTTCATATCTGCTATCTTACTTTCTTCATTATCTTAAAGGCCGATGAATGCCTGTGTGAGTAACGACAATGATCATTAATAACTCAACCATTTGGTGACAATGCATTTCATATATATATATATATATATATATATATATATATATATCAACAGGAGTACCGTACCATGACGGAAACATACATATTTATAACATACCATGGCCGGCATGGCCGGCATGCAAGAGTCATACAGCAAAAGATACATATGCCGACGAGGCAATTCACTGTACATGAGTCATCCCAACACTTGTCTATATATATACATTGACACTTGTCTATGAGCCTCTACTGGAACATACATCACGCATCCTACGTCGGAACAGGGCCCCGACATGCCCATATGCCTATACAAAATGCATACCAAGGCTATAACAAGTCCAAAGGATGAATCTTGCCAATATCTGCTGAACTGGATGGCCTACTACGGTGGGGGAGCTCCGTCTATCAGTCTATCAGGACTTGCAGCACGACATGCAGCGTCCACAAATAAAAGGACGTCAGTACGGATAATGTACTGAGTATGTAAGAAAGGAAACATAATGTAAGAACAATAATAAGCATCAGGATAAGAAACATACAACCTATACCATCGGAATGCCTCTGAGGGCAACTAACCATGTCATGCCTGACGTGCATATGCATATACATATATATATAAACATTCTTTTAAAATCATCATATACATATATACGCCTCTGTGGGCCTCATCATCATCATCATACCCAACTGATCAGTGGTTGCACAATAAGTGCCATCGCCCGGCCGATCATAACGCGGCTCGGTGTTTATATATTTGCAGAATAGGTGCCATCGCCCGGCCAACTATAGCGCGTCTCGGTGTAGTAAAATAGATAATGCATGCTGGACTCACATAAATCATATCTTCATAGTGACGTAGAGTCGAGAAATAATAATACATCAATCCTCCCATAAGAGGAGAAGCAATATAAGCAATCCTAGCTTCTAAGAGTAGAGTATTCTTTGGGGCTCGTACATTGCATCGTATTCAATAGGAGTCATGCAAAAGAAAGAACAGTATAGTCTTACATACCTGGTATATACTGCACTAGTTCTCAAGCTACGCAATAGTCACAATTACTTAGTCTACAAATAAAGAACAATTCAACCGTTACTCACTAAGCGTCATAGTTATCATTAATCACAATCCCCTAATTTTGTATGGTGCCTCTCCACACCCTTCCTCCTCTAATCTTAACAAACATAGTGATAACACATGCAGCTCATCTACAACCCATAATAACCATGAGCTATTCCGTTTAGCAGTATTTATCTTGAATTCATGACTTCCAATCACCCTCCCATGAGTCCTTACATGCATGAAACAACATATCATGAATGCCCAAGAGAAGATTGCTTGAAAGGAAGTAATAACTTACCTTGCATGTGTGAGTAACGACAATAATCATAATTAACTCAACCATTTGGTAACCATGCATTTCATACCATGACGGAAACAAACATATTTATAACATACCATGGCCGGCATGGCCGTCATGCAAGAGTCATACAACAAAAGATACATATGCCGACGAGGCAATTCACTGTACATGAGCCATCCCAGCACTTGTCTATATATATACATTGACACTTGTCTATGAGCCTCTACTGGAACATACATCACGCATCCTACGTCGGAACAGGGCCCCGACATGCCCATATGCCTATACAAAATGCATACCAAGGCTATAACAAGTCCAAAGGATGAATCTTGCCAATATCTGCTGAACTGGATGGCCTACTACGGTGGGGGAGCTCCGTCTATCAGTCTATCAGGACCTGCAGCACGACATGCAGCGTCCACAAATAAAAGGACGTCAGTACGGATAATGTACTGAGTATGTAAGACAGGAAACATAATGTAAGAACAATAATAAGCATCAGGATAAAAAACATACAACCTGTACCATCGGAATGCCTCTGAGGGCAACTAACCATGTCACGTCTAACGTGCATATGCATATACATATATATATATATATATATAAACATTCTTTTAAAATCATCATATACATATATACGCCTCTGTGGGCCTCATCATCATTATCATACCCAACTAATCAGTGGTTGCACAATAAGTGCCATCGCCGGCCGATCATAATGCGGCTCGGTGTTTATATATTTACACAATAGGTGCCATCGCCCGGCCTACTATAGCGCGTCTCGGTGTAGTAAAATAGATAATGCATGCTGGACTCACATAAATCGTATCTTCATAGTGACGTAGAGTCGAGAAATAATAATACATCAATCCTCCCATAAGAGGGGAAGCAATATAAGCAATCCTAGCTTCTAAGAGCAGAGTATTCTTTGGGGCTCGTTCATTGCATCGTATTCAATAAGAGTCGTGCAAAAGAAAGAACGGTATAGTCTTACATACCTGGTATATACTGCACCAGTTCTCAAGCTATGCAATAGTCACAATTCCTTAGTCTACAAATAAAGAATAATTCAACCGTTACTCACTAAGCGTCATAGTTATCATTAATCACAATCCCCTAATTTTGTATGGTGCCTCTCCACACCCTTCCTCCTCTAATCTTAACAAACATAGTGATAACACATGCAGCTCATCTACAAATCATAATAACCATGAGTCATTCCGTTTAGTAGTATTTATCTTGAATCCATGACTTCCAATCACCCTCCCATGAGTCCTTACATGCATGACACAACATATCATGAATGCCCAAGAGAAGAATGCTCGAAAGGGAGTAATAACTTACCTTGCATGTGGATTATCTAGTCTTCTCCCTTGATTCTTCAATTTCTAAGTTTCACTCTCAATTAGGGCTCGCAGAAGGAGGAAACTCAGCTAGGGCTTTTCTTCGGTTCTTCAATTTCTAGATTCTTCTTCAATTTAGAGCTTGGAAGGGGAAGAAATTGGTTAAGTTGGTGTGGGACTATGAGAAAGAGTCGTAGGGGACCTTCTACTATGATTAAGTTCAGAAAAATAGAGAAAGAACTGGGCTGGACCCTTTTTTATAGGTCTATCAATAAGTGACACACGTGTCTGATGTTTTCAGGTCTGCGATCGCATTTCTGCCTCAAATACGACATGCGGTTCGCATTTTTGTCGCAAATCTCAGCCCACAAATCTGTCTCATTTAGCGATGCAGGAGGGTCAGATTTGCGGTTTGCATTTTCAACAATGCGACTGCATTCTGGTCGCATTTCTGACGCTGATTTCAGCCCAGAACTCTGTTCCATTCTACGATGGAAGATGTCATTTTTGCGGTCCGCATTTGCATTATGCGGTCGCATACTGGCCGTATTTCTGACACAGATTTCTGCCCAGAATTCTGTCTCAGTTTGCGATCTCAGTATTGGATATGCGGTCCGCATGTGAGTTTTGCGGTCGCATATCCAACTTTGCGACACCTTTTTTCTCTTTTCTTGTCTTTTGAACTATTTTTCGGGTTCTTAGGCTCTTATATGTAAACTATCTTACGGTGTATTCTAACGTACGAAATTATAGGCGATAACACTCTCCCCCCTTAGGAACATTCGTCCTCGAATGTAAGGATCTAAGGTTCTGCAAGAGTATGTAAACTTATGGACACGTACATTATCGCATGTTATTATTGTAATAATGAAGAGTATCTCAAGTTCCTATTTACCTCGTGCTGATGTTTCTCCTTTCAATGTATTCTATGTTCCTTTGGCATCATCATTATCTACATTCTGTAACAGGTACGGATATTTAGATTTCGTCTCTTCCTCTGCTTCCCATGTCATTTCCTCCATATTCTTGTTCCTACATAATACCTTTACCGGAGCTACATCCTTTGCCCTCAGCTTGCGGATTTGTCGGTCTAATATAGCCACTGGTACCTCTTCGTATGTGTCGCGACCCAACCTCGGCGGCCCGCGACCGGGCACCGAACCCTGCTTGCAGAGTACCGGCGAACCCTGTACATGACTACCCTTATTATTCATAAGGTGCACATACTTGCCAACACGGCAAATAACGACATTATACCTGTCAACTATATTGACGTTACCTGTCACAACGATAATTCATAACATAAACATACATTCATCCACAACGTAACCCACTGGGCTATATACAAACCATACACAATACACATGATGCCAACTAGGCGACATGATTACACATAGCCCAACTCCTGTTTATACATACACTGACTACTTGTCTAATGAGCCTCTATGGAATTTTTACAAAACACTTAGTCGGAACAGGACCCCGACATGCCCAAAAACATCTATACATCAAAACATACCCAAGTATAGCAGGTCCGAAAGATGAACCTTGCTATTTCTGTTGATCTGGTAGCTTACTGTGGAGGAGGAGCTTCACCTGTCAATCTATTTGGACCTGCAGCACGATATGCAGCGTCCACAAACAAAGGACGTCAGTATGAAATATGTACCGAGTATGTAAGACAGGAATATAAAACTGAAAGCAATAACATAAGCAATACGGTAGGAAGCAAACAGCTCATAACACTGGAATTTACCTCTGAGGGAAGCATACCTTTAACATACTCGTTATGGAACTCATTTCCATCATTTCAGAGATTCAAGACGTATTTCATTATCACAAGTCTATTACTTTCATACGGGTTCATTATAATCAATGCTTTCGGTACTCCTCTCTTTCGTTCAACTGCTTTATTGAAGGTTTCTTACTTTTAAGCATTTCGTTCAAATCACATTCATCACACACATGTCCTTATAGGACCACAATCAATACATATGCCTCCATGGGCTCATAATCATAATCATTATTACCATTATCGTTATCACATACAATCGCACACATATATGCCTCCTCGGGCTCACAATTATATCATAACTATATTCATGATCTTAACCTTACCCGGCCATATCAAGCTCGGTCATAATAGTATATGCCTCTTTGGGCTCGTACTTATTGCTACCATTATTACTATTATCACATACCCGACTAAGCGGTGTTTATATGTCATCATTGCCCGGCCGAATTCATTATGGCTCGGTGTGTCGTCATTAGCCCGGCCAATTCATTATGGCTCGGTGTATCATCATTAGCCCGGCCAATTCATTATGGCTCGGTGTATCGTCATTAGCCCGGCCATTTCATTATGGCTCGGTGTATCGTCATTAGCCCGGCCAATTCATTATGGCTCGGTGTATCGTCATTAGCCCGGCCAATTCATTATGGCTCGGTGCATCGTCATTAGCCCGGCCAATTCATTATGGCTCGGTGTACGTTCTTTATATGATCTCGTATATATATATTGCACCTTAAGTGCCCAACAGACACTGCGTAGGCAGTTCATTCAATTATTTCTTCCTAGATGTGATCATACACATTCAATCACGTAAGACCTAAGTTCATTCTTATCATTTTCATTACTTCTTTCTTCATCGGCTCAATCATATTTAAACACTCATTCGTACATATACATACACATTCGTTTCATAACAACTCATTCGTGAATTACATTCTTTCTTATCGTTCGTCATAACATAGCATATGATTCTCATATCAATTGTGCTCATTAAGTAGCACAATTGCAAACAACATTGACATATAGAATCTCATATAATAGGAAGGAAATCAATAAAAGCTCCCTTAGCTTCTAAGAGTAGAATATGTACTTTGGGGATTCTTTGAGACATTACATAGAACGGGAATCGTGCAAGAAAGGACGGTTTAGTCTTACATACCTGGTGCGTAATTACTTAGCATCCACTTCCAAGCTTATGGAAGAGCGCACAACTCTTTAATCTACAATTTTGGGAACAACCCAATCATTACTTACTATACTTCATACTACTATTCACATTTTTATGAAGTTCAAGTAACTCTTTCCCCCAATCTTTTCCCTCATAGCCTCATTAAACATGCTTGTAACACATGCAACTTAAAATCGATCATAACTTACTCTATTG
>MCJB01004880.1:0-114435 GCA_002018475.1 Nicotiana obtusifolia
ATTGCGCTACTGAACCCCCCACAGTAAGCGCCGGGTACCCAGGGAACGGGTGGCACGCCGCCACGATAGTCATGAGTTGCATTGCATTGCATTGCATTGCATTTTTGGTTGTGTTGGTGTTGTTTTCGTTTACTTCATGTTATCTATTTGAGATGTTACATGTTATTACTGTTCCATCGTGGATTTCTCTAAGTCTTATGTGTTTCTTACTTTCAGTTATTATTTATATGTATTACTCACTGAGTTGGAAATACTCACATTACTCCCTGCACCATGTGTGCAGATTCAGGCGTTATCGGTTCCGCTCCGAGACATTGATTACTACTGTCAAAGCGGCGATTCAGAGACTACGAGGTAGCTGTTGGCGTCCGCAGCCCCGTATCTCTTTTATCTTGTTATTTCCAGTATCTTCGAACAATTGTGCGAAGATATTGTATTAGTAATATTATTATTCGGATTTTCATTAGTTGCTCATGACTTTGTGACACCCCGGTTCGGGCTGTAGTCGGGATGGTTCACTGTATTTTATCACAAATTGCTGTTATTAAACCGTACTTATATTATTTTTGTATTGTTTAACTGTTTGAATGAAGTTTAGTTGAATATGCTGGCCTTGTCTTCATGAGAGGCGCCATCACGATCATGGTTGGGATTTTGGGTCGTGACATTTATATCTAAATATGTTGATGGTTATATTTCCATGTTAGAACGAGATTATAAGCTCAGTAATGGTGAAATTACTAAGTCTGTATTTACTCTACAAACATCTTTTCAAATGGGGGAAAAAGACAAAGTAATTTATTATACTGCTTTTTCCAAATTGTTTAATGATAATATTGGTACTATTACTGCTAGAAATTTAAATACTATGTTGACTCAGAATAATTATACTAATATTTATGTTAGTATTCTGGGTGAACAAGTTGCTTCTATCAGTGATAGATTGGACAAGCTTATAGCAGAAGTTTGCTAGAAAGCCAGTTCAAAGGATGATTTATTATCATAGACCAACTCCGCAAGATGTTTTATTAGAGGAACATGATATAAGTTATTTTTCACAGAGTTATAGTGGTAAAGAAATCTATGAATGGAACATAGATGGATTTACTGATAGACAGATATATATACAGGTACATAGAATGCTTATGTATAGTACAATCTGTAAGGTGAATAATAACTCTGAAAGAGCTATAGCTAATATGATTATAGCTGGATTTACTGGTCAATTGAAAGGCTGGTGGGATAATTATTTGACTGTTAGTCAGAGATCTGATATTTTAGGAGCAGTCAAAACAGAAAATGGTCAGAATTTACCAAATGTGGTATATTCTTTAGTTCTTAATATTATAGAACATTTTTCAGGAAGATGGTCAGATAATAGCGAGACTATTAGAACTATGCTTCAGAATCTTAGATGTCATACTCTTACTGAATTTAGATGGCATAAAGATGTATTTGTTTCTAGAGTTATGGAATTGACTGAGTGTAATAGTACTCATTGGAAATCTAAGTTTATAGATGGACTTCCCCCTCTTTTTGCTGAAAGAGTTAGAAAAATCCTTAGAGGTACTGCTATGAGTATAGATTATAATAATTATACTTATGGTAAGTTAATTAGTGTATGCACTCAGGAAGGTTTAGCCTTTGTAATGAGATAAAGCTAAACCAGGAAATTAAGAAGCACCGTCTAAATGAGAGACAACAATTAGGAGAATTCTATGAGCAATTTGCCATAGATATTCCAAAAATTAGAAAACCTCATAAGAAAAAGAAAAAAGACCAGATAGAGCCTTATAGGTATAAGAGAAAAAAAAGAGTCAATCCCGAAAAGAGAAGGGAAAAGACTGAAAATAGGAGGAAAAGTTATAAGAAGAGAAAAGATTTTATTAAATCCACTAAGCCCAATGCTTGTTATAAGTGTGGAAAAGTAGGGCATTATGCTAAGGATTGTAAGGTTAAGGATAAGATTAAGAACCTTGACCTAGAGGATAATATTAAGGAGTCCTTATATAAGATTTTATTTAATTCATCTCCAGAATGTAGTGACACAGAATCTTCAACTGATGAAGATTTAAAGGTGTTACAGGATGAAGAATATTATTCTTCTTCATCAACGGAATGTGAGCCTTGTAAACAAGGACAGTGTTGTGATAACAACACAGAAGATGAATTTTATAATATCTATTCGCAGTTTAAGGATTTAGATATTAATGTCCTTACTAATGATAATCTATTAGATCTTTTGAAGGAGATAAAGGATCCTGAGTTAAGATCTCAGATTATAGACAAGGTGAGTCCTTTAAAAGATAAGGATAATAAAGATTCTTCTAAAGTAGATGATATCTACTCTAGAGAAGGGCATTATACTATGGTTGAGGTTAAGAGAATGTTAAGAGAAAAATCTCAGACCATAGATAAACCGACTACGGTTCAAGATTTTTAAAGAAGAGATTAATAATCTCAAATGTGAAGTTTCAAATCTTAAGGCCTATAATGTAGCCTTAGACAAGAGGATTATCAAATTAGAAAATCCTCAGATTAATAGCAATTTAGAATTTAGTACTGATATTACTGAATTAGATATTGGTCCTAGCACTTCTCATAAGAAAGAAAATGATGATTTTTTGGGAATTGTAAAATTGCTTGAAAATGAATTTTTGCAAAAACTACAGTTCTTTTCTACACAAAAGTTTTTAATAAAAGTAACTCTTTTAATTGATTATAATTTCAAACAAGAATTTGTTGCTTTATTTGATAGTGGTGCTGATTTAAATTGTATAAAAGAAGGAATAATACCTTCTAGATATTTTCATAAAACTACTCACAGATTAAAAAATGCGAGTGGGCAACATATGGGTATTACTTATAAGTCACCTGAAGCTTTCATTTGCAAAAATAATATTTGTATTCCTGAAAATTTTATTTTAGTAAAAGATATTCATCAAGATATAATATTAAGTGTACCATTTATTCATAAAATTATGCCTTTTGTGCATTGGGATGCTAATAGCATTACAGGACATTTTCAAGGAAAAATTATTACTTTTGAGTTTATAACTCAACCAATTCAAAAAAATTTGAATGAAATTATTTCTAATAATATTACTGCAAAAAATAAGCAGATTGATTTTCTTAAAAATGAAATATGTAGTTTAACTATTGAGCAAGATTTAAAAGCTCCTAAATTAATAGAAAAAATTGATTTTATAAAAAATCAGTTTTCTTTACAAATATGTGGTGACCATCCAAATCAGTTTTGGAACAGGAAAAAACATATTGTAAGTCTTCCTTATGAGAAAATTTTTTCAGAAAATAATATTCCTACTAAAGCCAGGCCATGCCAAATGAATTCTGAATATTTGAAATTATGTAAAAAAGAAATTGAGTCTCTAATAGAGAAAGGTTTAATAAAACCTTCAAAGTCCAAATGGTCTTGTACTGCTTTTTATGTTAATAAACATGCAGAACAGGAACGAGGAGTTCCTAGACTAGTTATAAATTATAAGCCCCTTAATAAGGCGCTTAAATGGATTAGATATCCTATTCATAATAAAAAGGATTTGTTAGATAGACTTCATGATGCCATTATATTTTAAAATTTGATTTAAAATCAGGATATTGGCAAATTCAGATATCTGAATCAGATAGATATAAAACCGCTTTTAATGTTCCAATGGGACAATATGAGTGGAATGTGATGCCTTTTGGACTAAAAAATGCACCTTCTGAATTTCAGAAGATTATGGATGATATATTTATTTCGTATACTAATTTTATTATTGTTTATATAGATGATATTTTAGTATTTTCAAAAAATATTGAAAGTTATTTTAGACATTTGGAAATCTTCAAGAAAATTATTATACAAAATGGTTTGGTTATTTCTAAACCAAAAATGAATCTTTTTCAAACTAATATTAGATTTTTAGGTCACAATATTGAGAAAGGGAAAATTGTTCCTATAAATAAAAGTATTGAATTTGCTTCTAAATTCCCTGATATTATTACTGATAAAACTCAATTGCAGAGATTTTTTGGTAGTTTAAATTATATTTCTCCTTTTATAAAGGACTTAGCAAAAGATACTGCTATCTTATATGATAGATTAAAAAAGAATCCAAAACCATGGACTGATAGTCATACCGAAGCTGTTAGGCTTATTAAAAAGAAGGTTAATAACCTTCCATGCTTAACTCTTGCAAATCCCAATTGGGATAAAGTGGTTGAAACAGATGCCTCTGATATAAGTTTTGGAGGTATACTTAAACAGACATGTCCTAATAATAAACAGGAATATCTGGTACAATTTTATTCTGGGAAATGGAATAATTCTCAGAAAAATTATGCTACTGTAGCCAAAGAAATTTTAGCTATAGTTAAATGTGTTTTAAAATTTCAAACTGATTTATATAATCAAAAATTTGTTATTAAAACAGATTGTAGTGCTGCCAAGTTTATTTTTAATAAAGATTTTAAACATGATGTTTCTAAACAAATGTTTGCAAGATGGCAAGCATTATTAGCGCCATTTGATTTTGAAATTATTTATAAAAAGGGAAATGATAATAATCTCCCTGATTTTCTTACTAGAGAATATTTGAATTCATAATTCTCATTTTATATTTGCAGATGAGACCTCAGTATACACCCCCTCGAGGAAGGGGAAGAGGACGTGGCCAGGGTAGAGGTAATATCCTTGCCCAAATTGGTGATAAAAAATTAGTATCTGCTAATATTGCAGAAAGTTCGAGTTCAAATTCAGGTGTTAATAATCACCCTTTATACCAAGAATTTATGGAATTTATGAAGGCAAAACAACATAATAAAGGTAATAACCCACCTTCATATTCTACATCTTTAATGGAAGATGCTAATGAAGGAAATGAGGTTTATAGTCAAAATCCTAGAATTAATAATTCTTTTGGAATATTCTGATCTTCGATGGAAGGATAATTCTTGGCAAATAATGTCAAGATATTTGGATACAGCATCATATGCTACCCCTTCTTATAAATACAGGATGAATTATGAACTGCTTCTGAAATCAACGGAAACAGTTGAATTCAATCATTTTTATCCATCTACGAATAGAAAAGTTTATAACTTTTCTAAGATTATAATCAAACAAATAATCCCTGCTGATGAATGGGGAATCAGTACTTTGAAAGAAAGGGATTATATCCATCCAGAACAAAAAATTGCTGTTAAGTATAATTACTGGGATTATATTCACAGTTTTTATAATACTTTTTATTATGAAAATCCTAATAGAAAACATTCTTGGTTTATTAAACTTTGTGATAATATTTTTAACCAAGAATTGCCAAATTGGTTTTGTGAATGGTGGACCATATTCGGACCATCCATTGATATTTTACCAGAAAATTATAAGAGTTTATATACTCAATGGGTAGAAGTATCACCCAAATTAATTAGTTTGCAAAGAAATAATATTTTCTTTCAAGGAATTGAAATAATGTACTCTTTTATAGAATTTTCTATTCCATAGATTATGAAGTGGGATGTAGAGATCAGTTATACTGATAAAGGTTTTCCATGCCTTAATAGAATTATTTATACAAAATTCTGGAGCAGAATGCTCGGTATTAATAGAGAAACAGGTCAATTATATGGACAGCAGACCCTTGATAATATTAACAAGGCTCTTAAGAATTATAGTTCCCAAGATTCTGGCAAGAAGATAGTTGAAGAGGAAATTAATCCTCTAATTCATATAAGCAGAAAGATACAGATGAAAAAAGGAGTTGTATCTAGAGATGATCTGATGGCTGAATATTTAGCAGAAGTCAGAAAAGATTTTGCTAAACAATTTGATACAGAGATGCCTGACAATATGTCAATAACATCAGCAAGCAAAAATACTGATGAAGATATTGTGGAAAATGAATCCCAAGAAGAGAATACGGAAAATGTTAATATTGAAGACTTGGAAGAATTTTTGAAGAAAATAAAAGAAACAGCAAAGGAAGAATCTTCCTCAGCACCAAAAGACAAAGGCAAAGAAAAGAAATGAGTTGATTGAAGGCCCCATATCAAAATTTAAAGGCCCCATATCAGAATTATTGGGGTAATAAAATAATTAGCTTTAATAAAGCAAATAGCCCACTAAATAAAGTTGTCGGCCACAGAATCTACTTTATAAAAGTAGATTGTCGTTTTTGTTTTTTACTTTTTATCTTATCGGCCACGGTTGTAATTATTTTGTCGGCCATTTTACTATTTACTTTTTGACTTTGGTTCATCCGATCCATTATATAAGGATCAATTCAGTTTAGTAGAGGCAGGCTTTTCGGCCCAATAGCTCTCTCTCTCTCTCTATCTACTCTCTATTGTAAAAAACTTTGTAAAATTCAATATCAATAAGAAAATAACCACTTGGTTATAATCCCAACGGTCTCAGGTATTTTTAATTTTCTGTTTTTAAATTTAAATTTTTTTTTATTTGAGAATTTAGCCTAAATGATAGGCTAAATATATGTGTTAATCTTAGAATTCTTGAACTATTCTTAAAGCATGCTTTAGTATTGATTAGATTACTGTTTCTATTCCGATGTTGCTTAGGTTAAAGGTTTAAACCCAGGCAGTTTTAAGTTGGAAAGTAAGCTCTGTTTATGGAAACATAAACAGTGTCCTCTGCAGAACCTGTTTTTAGCCAAGGTTGGGCGTTGCAAAGGGTTAGCATGTGAGGGCGTGGTTTAGAGCATTAGATAGTTTATAGCTTATATATATAGTTTATTGTTTATATATGTATATATATATATATATATATATATATATATATATANACAACAGCCCTTAAAACAACCAATAACGGGCTTCTCAACCGGGCAACTGTACGTAGCCACTAAGGCAAATCCAAGATCTATAGTACTTAATCCATATAGATATATGTATATATCTATATACATATATAGATATAGATATATATATAAGTCTAATATAAGCCTTGTATATATTGTATATATATATTGTATATATTGTATATATATATTATGTATATATTTACAATTATATTATGTGTATATATATAATAGTTTATATGTATTATAATATATATATATATATACATATATTATATATGTATATATGTATAACATATGTATTAGATATATAATATATATATACCATATCATATTTAAAGACAAAATAAATTGCAAAGAAATATTCAAGAGAATGTCTTATAATTTTTATTATTATGATATTAACAAATAATGACAATATCTTTCTTAGTCTTCCTTCCCCCAATGGAATGAGCACAACAAGGTACTTATACCACCATTAAAAGGAAAAAACACTAAGGAAGATGTGCCAAAATACAAGTTACATAATAAAGTAAACAATTATCTTTCTTAGTCTTCCTCCCCCCAATGGAATGAGCACAACAAGGTACTAATACCACCATTAAAAGGAAAAAAAATTAAGAAAGTTACATATTACTCTAAGTATTATCCCTAACAAATCTCATAAATCCTTCGAGGTCCGGAGGAACTTCCGTTGGCGGTGATGGAAAAGAGGCTTGTTCATCACCGCTTCCGGGCGAACAAGCATCCTGCGCAAGTTCCGATAGCATTTCTTCATAAGCTTCGTCGACATCCGGTTGTGATTCTGCAAGTCCGAAATTTCTTCTTTCCGAACGCATCCAATCTCGGAAGAGTACTGCCTTTTCCAAGCTCTCCCTCATCGAGGCTCTATGATCAACGAGTTGAAGTCTCGCTTGACTGAAAGCGCTCTCCGATGCCACCGTTGAAGCTTGAATGGTTAATATATCTCGAGCCATCCTTGAAAGAACCGGATAGTGTTTTTGTTTGTCCTTCCACCATTCCAAAACGTCGAAGGAGCCGTCGGGATTCTCTGATTCAAGTCCCTGCGACAAATAAACTTGAAGCTCATTTAGTTGTGAACTATCACCAATATTCTCACCTTGGGAACCCCTGAACTCCGTCCAAGCACTGAGGGTCTTTATGCCAGCAGTTCTTTTAGTTGTTCGTGAAGTGGACGAAGTAGAAGTTGGAATATTGGGTCTAGCATGATCTAAAGCAGTTTGATATGCATTATAAATTGTCTATGCATTTATTTTAATTGAGGCTATTGCATCTCCTAGTGTTGCAAGTTCCTCAGGTGAAAGCGACAAAGAGTTATAAATTTTTGAATACCAAAATTGGGGACCTCCTAATTTCATAGTAGGGTTTAATAGTGCGGCAACGCCATAAATAGGGGGAATAGAGAAAAAATATTTTTTAAATTTTTCTTTCATAGAATCAGTGGCAAATTGATAAACTACACCATCTATAAATTGATCAAATAAATCTGCAAGTGCAGCAATATAAACTAAACAGTTAGAAATAGTAGGATAGTCTTGCCCAGATAAATCATTAGTTGCTACTGAAAATTGTTCTAAAAAATCTATAAGTGTTTTAACGTTAACCCAATCTTGATTAGTTAGTTGCTCGTCGTCTTCATCATCACCACCACCTACACGAGCATTGTAGGTTGCGGTAATTGGGTTCCTATATTCATACGCTACAACTAGACTTTCATACATGTAATTCCATCTAGTCGGACAAGGTTTAGGAACCTTTCTTTCTCTAAGGCCACATTCATCACATTTTTTAAAATATTCTCTAAGTCTACTTCTACGGTTTGAGTAAAATAGCCAATTAAGAGCCATTTTTACCTTTTCTATTTCTATGTTTAACATTTTCATTCCGTCACCGACAATTAAATGATAAATATGACAAATGCACCTAACATGAAAAATATTAGAAAATGCGGGATTTAAAGTAGTTGTAAGCATGCCTATTGCGTTTGTGTTACTAGACGCATTATCCATGGTAACAGACATTATTTTTTCTGTAATACAAAAATATCTACAAATGTCTGATACCGTGCTATCAATAAATCTACCAGTGTGGCATGAGTTAATTATTCTATAGGCGATAATGCGTTTTTGCATTATCCAGTCCTCGTCTATCTAATGACTTGTAACGGTTAAATAGTCACAGTCATTGGCATTCCTACCTATATCTGTAGTAATTGCAATGCAACAATCTATATGGGTAAATAGATATCACAAATATTGTTCATATTCATGCTTATATTTATAAATGTCGGCCTTCACGGTAGCACGAGGCCATCCTTTATAAGTAGGATTATAAACTTTTCTAATATAATGTATAAAATGGGGGTTAGAAGGAAAGCTATATGTAACCACATAACTGTTACCATTTTTGCTAATTCTTCACGATCCTTATTTGGATCGTAGTATAACATTCCACCGGTAACGGTGTTAATTCCGGGTTGGACTAAGTTTGAACCTGCACTAGTTTGACCCGGATTACCTACACCCGTCCCCTCTTCCGCAACTTTCATTTGTAAATATCTCTGTTTATCTGTAGGGTGTTTTAATATGTGCCTAGTCAAATTACCCGTACCGCTACGGTTGCCAGTATATTTATGAGCCAACAGACCCACAACTTTTACACTTAAATTTGTTTTCTTCTCTTAATTGAGTAAAAAAGTGCCAAACAAGGGATGTTTCGGGCCGTCTAGGAGGTCTTCTATCAAATGTAGGGGTTACTACAGGAGGGTCAGGCGGGGCATCAGTTGGGTTATTAATAGGACTAGTAGGTGTATCATCTAAATCCGGTTGTTTTCATCTAAGTCATCATTTTCAAATATAGTTTCATTAGGATAAAGAGCGTTCATCGTTTGTTCATCTAATTGATTACCAGGTGCAACATCATGAAAAAATTGACTATCGGAAAATTGAAAATAAGGGTGATTACTATCTAGAATAATAGGTGGAGAAGGACGGGTAGCAGGGGGAGGAGGAGTAGCTTGGCTATTAGATTGACCAATTTTAGATTTTCCCTTACCCTTACCACCAAACATTTTTTTCAATGAAAAATCCATATTAATTATAATTACGCTAAATAAAACAAACACAACAATATATTAAAAATTAAAGAGTTGGAACGAGTTTACCGAATTGATGAACAACTTCTTGAAAATTGAATATCGTTGAAGACTTGAAGACTTTAGTACTTCAATTCACCAACTTCACAATTTTTCACGAAATTGAAATAATAAAGTAAGCACTTATGGAAATAATTAGAGAGAGATTGAGAGAATTTGTGAGTTAAAAATGAAAGAATGGGGGGGTATTTATAGGTGGGAATAGGTAAAAAGTGTATTTATAAAAAGTTTGGGGGCCAAATGGCTATTTTCTGAATTAAAAACGGTCAAATTGAAGGCCCAACGGCTAGATTTTAAAAATCTGGCCGTTGGCCATTTTTTTTAAATTTTTTTTTTTTTTGAATTTTTACCGTTGGGCCCGGACCAGGCCCGCCTGGCGGTCCCGGGCCTGGTGGGCTTTATGTGCTGCCCGGCCCGTCACGGGCTTTGGACCGCCTAAGGCCCAGGACCATTAGGACCGACCCACGAGGCCCGTTAGGCCCACCAGGACCGCGGGTCCGTGCCGGTCCCGGGCCTGAACTGGCCCACAACACAGCCTTATCCACGAGTAACTTTAGTAAAATATATTGGAAATAAATTATTATTTTTGTTTGATAATTTAACAATTCAGGAAAAAATAATACACATTAATTAAAGTTTGGTCCAAATTGGGTGGGTTGGACTACAACCCAAATTTTACCCCAACTTGACCCAGCTCATCTCAGCCGAAATTACTTTTGGGCAGGTCACCCAACTTAAATTTTATCCCAGCTTGATCCGGCTCATCTCAGCCCAACTTATTTTTGGGCGAGTCAATAACCCACCCATTTATTGGCTCAATCTATTTTAACCCGCCCAAAATTAGCCCAATCCGCCTATTTGACCCCTGTCTAGGATCAATTCGACTACAATTGTGATAGACGGTAGAATCGATAAGAAAACTAATTTTTCCTCTTATTCTATTCTTTTTTCTTTTCAAAAAGAGACTGAAAGACAGAGCCAAAGATATAGTTAACAACATAATATTCTTACATAAATCAGGTCTTTAGATCGTCATAAGAGAAAAATATGCACTTAGATATATGATACACATTTTGAAGCACATATTCGGCGGAGTTGATTGTCTCGACTCTCGCCTAGCATAATCCAAGATTATTTACCTACAACAGACAATCGGCAACGTGTTTTCCTCTCCTTTTTTAGAACTCTTTTAAAGAGTAGAGCAACACAATCCAATGTTGCATTCTACTCCAAAGAATTTGCAAACGGTTAAAGTTAATAAAAAATGTTAGCCGATTGAATTGCAACAAGACAAACTACAAGCCCCCAACCACTTCTAAATGACCGCCATTGTTCTTAACGACGTTCTCTGAATTGAAAAAGAAGTTGGATACTGTCAAAACTATCTTTCATCCCGGTATTCTACTTATATTTCCTTTGTTTAGAAAAGAATAATATATTTTTATATTTAAAAATTATTTAACTGTAAATTTCTGATTTTATTTTTAATGACATGTTTTTATAATCACAAATATTATGATATATTTAAGATTACAAGTTTCAAAAGTCTTTATTTTTTTCTTAAACTTCGTATCCAGTAAAACGTTTCTACTGCTCCAATGAAATTGCTCGGTGATATATATATATATGAGAGACGTTTGGACTATTACAATTTAGAGTGCCAAAAATCTAATATATATATATATATATATATATATATATAACCCATAAAATGCTCGTTCTTTGATGATATCTAAACAATGGTTTCCATTGTATTACTAGTTTTATTTCTTCTTACAACACCAAGTCATGGAAATCTTCAAGACTTTGCTACATGCATGACTCTTCACTCTACTTCAAGTGTTCACTCCCAAGGATCTATTTCATATACATATCTTCTACAAGCAGCTGAACAAAATCCAAGATGGTTAAACTCAACATCACTACTTAAACCATCATTCATAGTAACACCAGAGACACAAAATGAAATCCAATTAGCCATTCTTTGTAGCAAGAAGCATGGTTTACAAGTTAGAATAAAGAGTGGAGGGCATGATTATGAAGGTCTATCTTTTCTTTGCAAAACCCCTTTCGTAATCCTTGATTTAGTCGATTTTCGATCGATTAACATCAACGTAGTAGATGAAACTGCTTGGATTCAAGCTGGTGCAACCATTGGAGAATTTTACTATAACATAGCCAAGAAAAGTAACATTCTTGGATTTCCTTCTGGCCTATGCCCAAGTGTTGGTGTTGGTGGGCTCTTTAGTGGAGGTGGCATTGGCACTATGATGAGAAAATATGGCCTCTCTGCTGATAATATAATAGATGCCACTTTGATTGATGCCAATGGTAGAATTCTTAATAGAGAAACAATGGGAGAAGATGTATTTTGGGCAATTAGAGGTGGTGGAGGAGCTAGTTTTGGAGTAATAACAGCCTGGAAAGTGAAGCTGGTTCGTGTTCCACCCCTCGTCACAGTTTTCACATTTCACAAGAGTCTAGACCAAGAAGGTGTTAAACTTGTCCATAAATGGCAGTATTTAGCTAGTAAACTACCCGAGAATCTTTTCATCCGAGTCATCATTCAACAAATCGATGGACCTGATAGCCATGGAAACGCGAAGCCCGTGGAACTCTTGTTCAATTCCCTCTTTTTAGGACTGAAAACTGACCTGGTTTCTATCATGAACAGGAGCTTCCCTGACTTAGGCTTGAAAATGGAAGATTGCGCGCACATGAGCTGGATAAAGTCCGTTCTCTACTTCACAGGCTACGAAAAAGGGGAGCCATTAGAAGTCCTGTTGGATAGGAAAACACAATACAAGAGCAACTTCAAGGGAAAGTCAGATTTCGTCGCTGAGCCAATCCCAGAAAGTGTTTTCCAGGGGCTCTCAGAGAGGTTTTTGCACCAAAAGTTGGCTTTCATGATATTGGATCCTTTAGGAGGGAAAATGGATGAAATTTCTGAATCTGAAATACCATTTCCTCATAGGAAAGGGAACCTATACAACATACAATACATAGTGAAATGGGATTCAAATGATATGTTGGCATCCCAACAGCCCTTGTATTGGATGCAAAGGCTTTACAAGTACATGGAACCATATGTGTCCAAGTCACCAAGAACTGCTTATATCAATTATAGGGATCTTGACTTGGGAATCAATCAGCAGGGAAATTACTCAAGCTATCGACAAGCTCTGACTTGGGGTACGAAGTACTTCAAAGGTAATTTTCAAAGATTGGCAAGAGCTAAGCATCAGATTGATCGGAGTAACTTTTTCACAAATGAACAAAGTATTCCTCCTCTTTCTTGTTAGTACAAAGGAAACCTAAAACTAATGTGAGTTCACATTTTCCTTATAACAGTTCACATCTTATTGTTAAGGTAAAAAAAAAATAGAATTCTTCAACTTCCCTTAAAGTTAACTAGAAAATTACTGAGAACTGTGAAAATGGTCACTGCTTGCAGTTCGCTAATGCAAAAACTACTTTCAGTTCAAGCAGTCATATATGTAAGTTATACAAAAGATTACTTGTCAGTCCTGCATTCTAAGAATGAAAATTAATATATGAATCTGAATGCTGAAGTAGAAATATAAAAGACTGCCTTTTCATAACTCGAGTTCCATTTCTTCCTAGTAGACAATAAATCGCGTCGAGAAAATATTCAAGATCGAAAAATATTATAATAATCGTAGTATTTTATTTCAAACGAGATGAGTGTTACAATCTCTATGAATCCTCTGATTGTTCTTTCCAACAGTAAATAAATTAAAAGAGAATTGAATTTTATTTTACTTTAATCCAAATGCTTGAGGTCTGATCTTGATTTTAATCTTGACGTATTTTTAATCCAAGGGCTTGCAGCTTGTTCTTGAATCTTCGTCTTGATCTTTAATCCTTAAAACACTTGAATGCTTGTAGCTTTTAGAGAAATCTGTAGCGTTTGATCCACGAGCTCTCTCTTGCTTCTTGTTATAACTTTTGGGTCTCTGGTTATGAAGACCCCTATTTATAGTTGTGGGATGGAGAGTTATGATAAAAACAAACTCTTTCCGACCAATCCAAATTGAAGTGTGACAAGGCCACATTTGATTGGCCAGAACATGTTACTGGCACACGTGGCGCGGTTTTATTGGCCTTTTAATTTGCCTTGGCATGCCTTGTCATTTTGACATGTGGCACGATTCTATCGATTCTTCCATTAGACTTGGCGTGGTCATTTGACACGTGGCATAAAATTGGACCTCTAGGAACATGACATCTTGGGTTTAGTGAAGTGGGCTCATCACTTGTAGCCTAATTATATAGGCTAGCCCAATAGATTAAGACTTATTTATTTAATCCATATATATTGGACTTATATAATTGATTCACTTATATTAGCCCATAATATTTATTTGGACTAATATAGTCCAAATTATTTTATTGAATTTAAATTCAATAAATTTTGCATGCCTGCACTACCATAAGCTTTTTTACACAGGATGGTGTCTGGACGCACTTCTCTCTAGCCTGTGTTGCTAGATGCCTATGATAAAAAAGCCAAACACAGGATATTACAATCGAAGTAATCCAAATTAGAATTAATATACCTGATATTGATCCAGGGTCGTTCCGGGCAATGGTAGAGTACCTTCTATCTTTTGCTTGAAGGGATCAGCCCAAAAGCACCTAACTTTACAAAATTATTTTCCAGTAATCTTATCAGTAAAGAGAACACCCGAGCAGTCGTGTGCATGAATTTGCAAGAAGGAGAATGACAAAGAACCACAACAAACCAAAATTGAAAAGGTAGGGAACAGCAACGTATGATCAACCTTGTCAAACATGTCAACCATTTTCCAAATCCATGTAACATTCTTTGAGTAATATGACTTCAAAAATAGTTAAATACCATGTTTCAAAGTTAGGAGAGAAACTTAGCCAACATTCCCTCCAATTACACGAAAGCTTTAACCAAATAGCACACATAAGAGAAACCAACCTTTTCTTGGTCATGGATACCTTCATCATCTTGAAAGAAGCAGCAGTCCGATATATTTAGACGCCTTGAAAAGTGAACAAACTCCTGGTTTAAGCTAACTAATTCTTGCTGTAATATATCATTACAAGTTTTTTCGTCAGCTACTTGTTTGGCATGCTTTACCAGAATCTTTTCAAACTTCAATTGCTTCTTCAACAGCTTCATTTTAGCAGTTTCAACATGCGAGCTACAATCATGTGCAAAAAGACGAGAGCCAACTAAAGAGCTTGCAGCAACGAGCTTTTGAATTTCCTTCTGCAGATTATCAGACTTCATTTAGTCTATCTTGTGCTACATCAGAATTTGAGTTGATCTCAAATTCATATCTAGCAAAGTAACATGTCTCTGCACTGCCCCGGAACCAAGCCCAGGTGTCAACTGTGCAGCTCCAAGACTGAACCCTAGTCTAGGTAGACTGCAGGTAACAAATTACAGTAAGCAAAGCATTGACAAAGGCCTCTCAACAAACACGTAGCACACTAGGCAGTAAAAAGAGAACGAATTTAGAATCAGCTTTCAACAGGCCATAAGAATGATTTCTCAGAATTAGCATTTATAATTAAAGAACTCGTAAATCACTATTGTATAGGTCGAAATCTGCCCAAAAATATTTAGGGTAATAAAGCACTAAGGAATGGATCAGTCGAGGCCGACCAGGAAGCAGCGAGGTTTGTGGTTGAGATGTCAACAACGGGCGAGATCGAACACCATTAGCAGAGTCGTAACGGCTAGTTTTCAAAATGAGATACTAAAGAGAATATTCTAGTGGATATTCTCCGCGCTTGTACTATTAGGATGTGTTAGGGGTATGTCTCATATATATATATATATATATATATATATATATATATATATATATATATATATATATAGAAAAAGAGACAGTGATGTAGGGCATGCACATTCATTTGATACGAACGTACTTTTGATAAAAGATTCTCTCTCTTATAAACATACAAAAACTACTTTTTCATCAAGATTCTTGTTTATATTGTTCCATACTTTCCATCAGATCCGAGAATAATTCGAACATTCGAGAATTTATCTGTCATTCATCATTATCAGGAGGGACAATTATCTGGTTCATCCTTTATTGGATAAACCACTTTTCCTATTTATTTAAATGCCCTTTAATGTTATTTATTATTAGTTCTCGCCCATTATTGCTCACACTTTTCAGAACAATCAATGTATGTTATAGTTAACACATTTCCAGATCTGTCTAATGTTACTCACGTTTTCTGAACTCACATCTAAAGATATTATTTTTAACTAGGTTTAACCCATTATTATACAAACTTAACTCTTTTAGCCGAAAGTCATAATTTTTGGTCAAACAATTTGGCACCGTATGTGAGGATTTCCTAGTTAAATTTGTAGTTTCTTCTAGATCTATGATCGCTAACGTAAAAAACAAAAAAAAAAGAGCAAGAACAAGATCTCCTTTCTTTGTATGCACAAACCCAATATGGCAGGTAACAGAGAAGAAAGGACGATAATAATAAGTAACCTCCCAACCAACCTCATGAACCTCATCAATGAGAGTTGTGAAACAGTGGACGAAGACGCAACGCCCAACGCCTCCCCTAGGCGAGATGGGTCACCCCTTACTCACTGCAGCATCACAAAATCTCTTGGTAAGGGAGCCTCCACATCTGTGGGGGAAGAGACGCCCCCAGCTGTAAAGAAGCTCATCGAAGCATGACTCACCCACACGCTAGCCAGCGTCCTCAACAAGTCCGCCTGAGATGCGGCTGTGGAAAATGCAAGGAGTTGCACTGTGCAACGGGCGAACGAACAATGTGACCAACTCCCTCCACCTCCACCAACAGGTATTACTCACAACGTCATTGATAATGCAGGTGATAATGCTCTTGCAACCATTTTGAAAAGGATGGAGGAAATGGAGAACGAGAATAAGGAACTCTGAGATCAAATGAAAGAACACCAGGAAAGGGTCGATAAAATACTAGGCGCCCCCAAACTGTTGCCGAAAAGAGACGCCGACCGATTTGTCGACCATCCATACAGCGACGATGCAGTCCCACATGCCATACGGAAGACCTTCAAAATACCGCCCTACCTAAAAATATATGATGGCACGACTGACCCTGAAGATCATGTGACTTACTACGTCACTGCCGTGAAAGGCAACGATCTCGCCAAAGAACAAGTATCCTCCATTTTGTTGAAGAAATTCGGTGAAACCCTCACAGGAAGAGCGTTGACATGGTATTCACAAATACCTGCGCGCTCAATTGAAACTTTTGAAAAGATGGCCGACAAGTTCGTAAGGGTCCATGCTGGGGCCAAGAAAGCCGAGGCAAGACTGAACGACATATTTGCTATTAAGAAATCTCCAAGAGAGGGGCTGAGGGACTTTCTCGCCCGTTTCAACCGAGTAAGGATGACCCTACCGAACGTGTCGGAGGGGATGGCAGTCGCAGCCTTCCAGAACGGGCTGAGCATGGACGGTTCGAGGGAGACAAGAAAGCTATTGAGTCGACTGATGAAGTATCCCCCAACCACTTGGGATGAAATACACAATGCATATTGTGCTAAGGTCCGAGTAGACAAGGACGATCTCAATGGACCAACTCATTGACTAACCTCGGTACAGGCTGAATCCAGAAAAGATCGAAGAAATGATACCAGAAGGGACCTCACTGCTTCACGGCCCAATAGGGAACGACATTAACCATATGTCAGAGCGGCCATTGCCCTCCCTCCCGCCACGAAGAAGGCCCACCCAGGTTAAGGATAGGGACTCACCGGAACGAAAGAGGTATACCTCCTTTATTATCCGCTCACAACTTTTGTGTGTCACCTACGTAAATAGTCTACGCCTTGGAAAAGCTCGGAACAAAGGTGTAGTGTCCACAAAAGATGAGGTCAGATCCGAGTACTAGAAAATCTGATGCCCTTTGCGAGTTCCATCAAGAACGAGGGCACAAAACTGAAGATTGCATTGCCCTAAGGCAGGAGGTTGTAAACATGTTACAGCGGGGACACCTCAAAGAGTTGTTGAGCGACCGAGGAAGGACCAACTTTGCCAGAGGGCGCGAACAACATCAAGGGCCGCCGAAACCGCCCTCACCAACCTGCACCGTCCACATGATCATTGGCGGCGGCGAAGATGCTTCCATCAACAGCGTAAAGTTCACCACTAGCCACAAGCTCAAACGGTCGATCACCCGCGAACGGTACGATGAACTTGAAAAAAGTATCATCTTCGATAAGTCAAATACCAACAGTTTGGTTTTCCCTCATTATGATGCCCTTGTTATTACTTTACGAATTTTAGATACCAATGTGAGATGCGTTATGGTAGACGAATGGGAGTGGTGCGTGCATTATCCATCCTCGAGTACTTGCACAAATGAAACTCAAAAATAAGATAATACCTAGTTGCATCACGCTAAATGGTTTTAGCAATGCAGTTGAGCGGACTTCACGCTAAATCAGTTTAGCAATGCAGTTGAGCGTTACTTTGGATACCACGTTCCACATCATGGACCAAGACACAACGTACAACGCCATAATAGGGCGACCATAGATACACACCATGAGAGCCATCCCTTCAAGCTTATACCAGGTCATCAAATTCCCGACTCCCTGGGGGATATTCAGCATACAAGGGGAACAACGCACATCCCAAGAATGCTACCGCATCGCCCTAGACTGCACGGCCACTCAACAAGCGAAGGACTAAGGAGAAGAGGCATAACAATAAGCAGGGTCGAGGTTGATATGTGATGATAGCGAAGACGTCATCAGAGGCACCGATATGGTCGAAGCTGCGGAATCGACCATAGAAGACCTTGACCCCGTTCAATTATACACCAACGATCACAACAAGAAAGCTTACATCGCCCGCAAACTTCAGGAACCACACGCTCCCCGTTCAGGCCGGTGGCGTCACTTTGGATACCACGTTCCACATCATGGACCAAGACACAACGTACAACGCCATAATAGGGCGACCATAGATACACACCATGAGAGCCATCCCTTCAAGCTTATACCAGGTCATCAAATTCCCGACTCCCTGGGGGATATTCAGCATACAAGGGGAACAACGCACATCCCAAGAATGCTACCGCATCGCCCTAGACTGCACGGCCACTCAACAAGAGAAGGACTAAGGAGAAGAGGCATAACAATCAGCAGGGTCGAGGTCGATATGTGATGATAGCGAAGACGTCATCAGAGGCACCGATATGGTCGAAGCTGCGGAATCGACCATAGAAGACCTTGACCCCGTTCAATTATACACCAACAATCACAACAAGAAAGCTTACATCGCCCGCAAACTTCAGGAACCAGGTAAATTCCGTCAGTTCTTAACTACTAACGCAGATTTGTTTGCTTTCAGCCATGCAGATATGCCGGGTATCCTGAAGGAAATCGCCACGCATAAAATGAATGTCGACCCATTCCACCCCCGGTGAGGCAGGTCACTCTTCGATTAATGACGCGGTACGAGAAGAGGTGGAGAAACTATAGGAAAACGGCTCCATCAGGGAGGGTTGCCAACGTGGTGATTGTGAAAAAGAAGAATGGGAAATGGCAAACGTGCGTGGATTTCACAGATTTGAACAAAGCATGCCCCAAGGATTTGTTCCCATTACCCCACGTCGACCAACTCATTGACTCAAAGACCGAGCATGAACTACTGAGCTTCTTCGACGCCTATTCAGGCTACAATCAAATCCTCATGGAAGAAGAACTCACCAGGGGACGTACTGCTACAAAGTCATGCCCTTCGGGCTGAAAAACACGGGAGCAACTTACCAAAGGTTGGTGACGAGGATGTTCAAAGACCAGCTCGGCAAAACAATGGAAGTCTACATAGACGACATGCTAGTCAAGTCCAAAAGTAAAGAAGATCACATCGACCATCTAAGAGAAACCTTCGACATACTCAGACGATACGGAATGAAACTGAACCTCGAAAAATGCATGTCCGGTGTGGCCTCGGGAAAATTTTTGGGTTTCCTGGTATCACAGAGAGGAATCGAGGTCAATCCTGATTAAACCAAAACCATTGCCAGGGGAACTGGGTCATTTCCCTTACTGGGACCAGAAAATACTTTAACCATAGTTCTGAAGAAACAGAGGGTATTTGAATAATGGAAAGTTAAACGCAAAAACGATCTATAGAGCAGGGAAGTAGGATACGCAACAATGGAATAGGAAGAAAGATGGCACAAGGTTTCGATATGGGGAATTTGTAAAACACGAATATGTTCCCTCACATCCCTATTTATAAGAATTCGGGCATCAACACCAAGAAATTATGCCATTATTACCTAGCACAGATATCAAAGCGGCAGATCCAATCAACAAATGCACGCGAAACGACACAAAGCATCGGGAAATACACCATAATGACGCATGATGCCATGACGTCACTTTGATCCAGAAAACGACGCAATCCCAAAAGTTGGGGCTCGCGAAAGGCCACGTCGCCATCTCGCCCCACCTTCTCGACCATGACAAACAGAATCCGCTCATCAAGGCCGTTTGAGGCTGGCCTCATTAACCGGAGGGACTAACTGTATAGGTTGAAGTCTGCCTTAAAATATTTAGGGCAATAAAGCATTAAGGAATAGGTCAGTCGAGGTCGACCAGGAAGCAGCGAGGTTTGTGGTCGAGATGTCAACAACGGGCGAGATCGAATACCATTAGCAGAGTCATAACGGCTAGTTTTCAAAATGGGATATTAAAGAGAATATTCTAGTGGATATTCTCCGCACTTGTACTATTAGGGTGTGTTAGGGGTATGTCTCATATATATATATATATATATATATATATATATAGAAAAAGAGACAGTGCTACAGGGCATGCAACATTGATTTGATAAGAACAAACTTTTGATAAAGGATTCTCTCTCTTATAAGGATACAAGCACTAACTTTTCATCAAGATTCTTGTTCATATTGTTCCACACTTTTCTATCAGATCCGAGAATAATTCGAACATTCGAGGATTTATCTGTCACTCATCTTTGTCAGGAAGGACAATTATCTAGTTCATCCTTTAGTGGGTGAACCACTTTTTCTATTTACTTAAATGTCATTTAATGTTATTTATTATTAGTTTTCCCCCATTATTGCTCACACTTTTCAGAACAGTCAATGTATGTTATAGTCAACACATTTTCAAATATGTTTAATGTTACTCACATTTTGTGAACTCACATCTAGAGATATTATTTTATCTAGGTTTAACCCATTATTATACAAACTTAACTCTTTTAGCTGAAAGTCATACTTTTTTGTCAAACAGTGTATAAAATTCAAGCTTACTGCAACAGTCTCAAAATGAGAGAACTCCTAAGAAAGTATGTGAGGCCATATTCTCAATTTCTCATCAATCCATAGCAACGCGCTATAACTCCTAAATAAGGATGATCTTTTTTAAGGATAGCCGGGAAATTCCTTGTTTTCGACTTGAAAATTTGGTGGATAATATATTCGTCCCTCTACCCTCCCTCCATCCAAATACCAGACTTAATTCACACCATAATTCGAACTAGCGACGTGTGTCAACCACACAAATAGGTACAGTTGAATTTGTTATGTGATTTATAGATACGTGGATTAAATTGATCTAATAAAATAAAATAACACAATATAAAAAGAATAAAATAAAGATAATTAAAAAAAAAAAATAAGCCTGAGCTTCAGATTGATCTCACCGGACCTGAGAACAACCAGCAAAGGTGCTGTACAAATGTTCCTATGCTTCTCTAGTCTCTTCCAAAGTAAAATTTCACAAACCAACTATGGTGTCCTTTTGAAATCAAAGCGAAACTAGAATACTCAATGTACTTTTTGATAAGACCATACTCAAACTAATTTTTGTTAAGGAAATACTCAAACTATTTTTGTTAAGAGAATACTCATGCTATTTTTTGATGAGATAGTACTTAAGCTATTTTTTGATGAGAGAATACTTAAAGCAATTTTTTGATGAGAGAATACTTAAGCAATTTTTTGAAAAGAGTGTACTCAAACTATTTTTTGATAAGAGCATACTCAAATTATTTTTTCATAAGAGAATACTCCAAAGACAACGTACAAAAAATCAAAATCCGAAGAAACTGACTAAGTTTGACCTAATTTTGTTCAAAAGTTTAGTAAATGAGTATAAATAAACCATAACATCTCAATTTAAATATTTTGAGGTTGGCTGCATGAATTCTTAGCAATCATGCTGTTCAAAAAATTCAATTAAATTCATCTTAAAACCATATAAGCCCGTATAAATTTATTTTATATTATTTTATTTAAGAATATCGACCAAACAGTGTAAAATCATTTTGATCCCCCAACTTTGTTTTAAAAATCAAACACCTCCAATATTAAACAATAGGCATTCTACTCCTCCTATCATATGGATTGTCTATTTTACCCTTGATATTTTCTATTTCTCCTCTATGCATATTATTTTTTTATTATATTATATAAGATATATTTTATCTTTAGCTAGGTATTTTATCAATTTAAATATCTTGTTATAAAATTTTATAATTAAAGCTCAATAAAATTAACTGGAATTGTATTTTTATGAATTTGTAACAAAATCTATTGTTACTCTTTTTTATTGTTACTTTAATATTAAATGTATTTTTAAGTTTTACTTTCTCTTTTATATTCTTTATTATGTGTGTATATATATATCTTTGAATTTTTTGTTTTTATTAACGAATTTGGAATTGTAATCTAAAGAACATCTAAGGTATAAATATGTAATTTTTAGGAATTTATTATAAAATTTACCTCTATTTTTAATTCTTTATATTACTACACTAATTAACTTCTATTTGATTGATATTGATAAGATTTTTTATTCTAATATTTTAATTGGGCTCATTTGTTTTATTATTCAGTTTTAATAAATTACACATGATTGATTATCATTTTTCACTTTTTAAAATTAAAAAAAAAATTACTATAGGTAAATCTATAATATAGACTAAGAAAAATATTGTGATATTAAAAAAGTAAAAACAAAAAATATATAAACCAAGGCTGATAAAATATGCATTTTGAAAATATAATTGAGATAGGAGAAGTAAAATATCTATGTTAAAGATGAAGTTAGGGATCAAAATAATTTTGCTACTATTTCACGCACATATACAGTCGGCTTTGACACGGGTGAGTTGTACCCGTGACTGGCCAGACTGGCAACTGTAAGAATCCAGGTCAGAGAGGAACTGCTTAGATTGCCGTCTTTTCCCCCTCAAATTAACTGTTACCTATTCTTGCGGCGAAGATCTTCCACTAACCAAATAATTGCAAAAAGAGAGAAAAAATTATTTAAAAAACAGAAAAGGTAAAAAGAACTCACAAAAATATCACATCATATGCCAGCAGTGTAGTACTAGTATTCACTTGTAGGATTTGTGCTCTGCTTAGGGAGAGAGAGAGAAAGAGACACCTTTTTGCTGAACCATTGGGATCCTCTCAATAGAGAAAATCTCTGCTGAAATTCACAAGCTGGGTCTGCATTGTTCTCTGTAAGTCTTTTCTTTGTTATTTATGAAATAGATCTCTTTTGTTAGAGTATGTGGGGTTTTGAGATTTTCTCTTTTTTGTTTGTGAATTAAATGGTGGATGAATGTGCACTGTGGATTTGGTTGACAGTTTGTGAAACAGCTGATTCTTTAAATGTAAATTGTGGATTTTTGTTTGGTTTTCTTTAGTTAGATCAGATGCACTCTCAGTAAAATGGGTTAGCTTGGTAGATTTTTGTTTCATAATGTGTAAATTTGTCTTGCTGGTAGTAATTTAAGGTGAAAGGTGCTATGGGGCGAAGGTCAGTGGTTTCTGAAAAGTAAATAGATGGACAGATTAATGATTTTGTGCAAAGTTGAGGGTAAAAGTGCTTTCATGGAGTAAAGTTCAGATTTTTGTTGAAAATTATGAGCCCGTTTGGATTAGCTGATTGTAAATAGCCGATAAGCTTGAAGTGCTAAAAAACGTTTCTAAATGCTGAAGCTAATTTTTCAAATAAGCATATATGTGTTTGGATAGACGTGCTGAAACTGATAATAAGTTGTTGATGTGTTTGGTAGAAAAGTGCCGATAAGCTATTCTTTTGTTAAAATAACTAAAATACCCTCAAAACTTTACAAAAGATTATGAATTAAAAATTATCTTTGTAAAGAAAATGATGAAAAACAAATATGAAATGAAGAGAGAGTTAGAAAATTTATTTTGGGAAAAATATTTTGTAAATTAAAAAATATTATTAAGGATAAACTAGTAAAAACCTTGGTCAAGCTAAAAGTGCTTTTAAGCTGAAAAGCCATTAGTTGGGGATGACCAACTTATGACTGATTTTAGCTTATAAGCACTTTGGGTGTTTACCAAACACGTAGATAAGCCGAAGGGTGCTTATAAGCCAGTTTGACCAACTTATAAGCTTGGCCAAACACCCTCTGTAAATGTTTGGATGTTTCTTTTTCCTGATAAATTGAAGGGAAAAAATCCGCTTTTTAACTTCTCAAAAGGTAGCTGCATCATATGAGGCTTATCAGTTCTTTTCTTAATTCTTACGATAACATTTGACATCATATATACACAATGTTTGCTTGATCAAATAAACTTGTCTCATAAAAAAAGAAGATATGCATGCTTGCACAATTTGCCATAATGTCTCTTGAAGACAAGTTGCAAATGGAATAGTCCAAGCTATTTTGTTTGGAGTTAATAGTTCTCCTCCCAAACTCGCGAGCACCCTGAAATATGACATGAAATATTGTTCGGACTCAATCCTTTGAGTTACTTAATTAGTTTAACTTAAATGCCCAAAGGAATAGAATGGTTCACTATCAACTATATGTGCCAAGATGGACTGGAAGTAAAAAATGTAATACAGTACTGATAAGAAGGAAAAAAAGTCGTCAAGTAGCACCTTGTGGATGGCTATATGGTTTGTCTTCTACTTTCTTTATTGGAGCTGTTCTCATCTCAGCAGTTGCTCGTGAACTTTTCGTGAAGAACCATATCCTTGCAACCTTCTGACTACTTTCTGTTTTCTTTGCTTTATCTATCAATTAGCTGCCGAGTCCCACAATGGTTGCACAGGGCTTCAGTGTAGATTTAAATAAAGCACTTGTATTCCAGGTAAAACTCTACACCTTTACATTGTTTCTTCTGCCCTATTGTATATGTTACTGTTATCATTTGGGAAGTTGATGGTTCTATTACTACATTTTCTTCAAACATTTTTAAAATATTTTGAATTGTAAAAAATTGTAGTTCATAGTACTCCCTTCACTCAAAGTTACATGACACTTCCCATTTTGGGAAATTTCAAAAATGTTTGATGCCGATCTACTAATAGTATTATCCTATACTTTTTTTCTTACAATTGTAAAAAAATTCAAACTCATTAACAATTTAGCTCTGCAACTTTGATATGATGTTATCGCTATGAACTCATTTGTCACTACTTTACTATTTCTTTCACTCTGATTGAAATAATACAATAGGTGGCATTCACATCCTAAACTCTGTGTCCAGTCAAGCAAGCACATTCACTTAAAATGTGATGGAGGGAGTATTCTGTGTAGGTTCGAAATAATTTATAAAATTGAGGAAGCAATGTCCAAATGTCTGCTGAAAGTAGAACATTTGATTCTCGTACTTTATACTTTGTTATTTCTTTCGGGATGGAGGATGTATCTGTTATTTTTATTCTTATTTTTGATAAAGTAAGTAATTTTGTTGATGGCATCAAGAAGATGCAGTAGGTACCAAAGAGAATGTTAGCTCCATTACATAAGAGTTTCCTATCTTAAGATCAGGGAGCTAACAAAATCCAAGGGATGTATCTTTTTATTATTGATCTGCACACATCTCCTTAAGGTTTATCTTGCCGTTCCTGTCCCTTGATCCTCTTTGCTGCCAATCATATAAGGGTTTTCCTTTAAGTACTTAAGATTATTCCAGTATGAATTAGCAGAGATGCTTGCCTTATCAACAACAACAACAAATCCAGTGTAATTCCACAAGTGGTGTCTGGGGAGGGTAGTGTGTACGCAGACCTTACCCCTACCTTATGAAGGTAGAGAGGTTGTTTCTGATAGACCCTCGGCTCAAGGAAAGCATAGTCATAGCAGTGTTGAAAAGAAATACGGTAGTGGGGAAGCCATGGAAAAGAAGCAGTAACAATACCAAGATAATAAGAAAACTACAACAAAAGAGACGACATATAGTAATTGAAATCTTAGAATAAGAAAATACGAGAATAATACTAGTACTAAAGGTAAAAGAAAAATGCTCCACTACCTACTAACCTAGTATTCTAATTCTTGACGTCCACACCCTCCTATCAAGGGTAGATACGCTTGCCTTATCATTTCCTTTTTTTCACTCTTCTTAAGCTCTGCATTTCTTTGTTTAGAAAAATAGAAGGTATGACAAAAAAAGGCAGAAAGAAATAAAATGTGGTGATGTATTTCCTTCACAAGATCTTTCAGATTGGAAATTATTTATGGTTTTAATGTTGCAAGCTCCTCTTCGTCTTCTTCTTTTTGTTTTTGTTTAGTAGTTTTTGCGATGTCTTCTCTGTCATGTCTAACATGTTCCTTAGACCAAACCCCTCTATCTCCAGCTGAAAATAGTAGTACATAAGCTGTCCTCAAAATACTTATTCCGTTAATATTTTTCTTATATGTTCTTCATCAAAAAAGAAATTCTTATATGTTTTGACTTCTGAAATGCGCTCTCAGGTTGGCCACCTTGGAGAAGCTTACCAAGAGTGGGTTCACCAGCCCATTGTCAGCAAGGAAGGTCCGCGATTTTTTGAAAGTGATTTTTGGGAGGTACTGTTACCGTTAGAATTCATTTTCTTCATTAGCTTGAATTTTCATTTGTCATACGGTTTATGTAAGACAAGTATGCTATAAAACTTGCTAGAATGCATCCCATACAAATTTTCCACGCCACGTGAGATAACTCATTTTTACATCATCTCGCTATATGCAGAAGTTATTGATAACTTTTATTTGTGGAGCAGTTTCTGACTCGCACAGTTTGGTGGGCAATTCCAACCATATGGCTTCCAGTTGTATGCTACAGTATCTTCACGTCTATCCGTATGGGTCATACTGTCCCGGAGGTGGCATTGATGGTGGCTTTGGGCATTTTCATCTGGACACTGATGGAATACTCTCTTCATCGTTTTCTTTTCCACATTAATACAACGAGCTATTGGTCAGTGCTCTCTCTGTTCTTTTTGCGTAACCTGAAATGGGAATGTATCATTTCTGCACTTCTGCCTGAGGTTTCCCGCTGCTTCTGGTTCTTTATTCCTATGTTCTTAAACCTGTGTGTTGTTACAGGGGAAACACAGCTCATTATCTTCTTCATGGCTGTCATCATAAGCATCCCATGGATGGTCTACGGCTTGTTTTTCCACCTGCTGCAACGGCTGTTCTTTGCATACCTGTATGTTGGATTTTCATATCACAGCCTCATTTTATATTAACTGAGAACCCTGTTTTTTTCCTTAAATATTTTCACACAAATGCAAGAGCCCAATTTCTAATGGTTAAAAGCGCCATTAGCGAAATGAAAAAATAATACTGCGTCCATTCCTCGATTGTTGCTTCATTCTGTTTTCAGAGGTCAAACCACGCCTTGGCAAAGGCATCTTAATCTGCTTTTAAGTGAAAAAAAATGTTGAAGTAACTAGAATTTTAGAGCGTATACATCAAATATTACATGAATCCGCATGGAAAACCATTGGACAAAATCTAGTTTGATTTTGAAAAAAATTCAACAAGGCCAAAGTGACTTAGGGAATATAATGCCAGCCTACTTCGACAGCTAGTGAAAGTTGGTAGTTTATATATAAATGTAGCAAGTTAAAACTACTGCGTGATAATTTGCTTCTTGTAAGTGATAATGATCACAAGTATACTAAATGCTGAATTGTGTTAATATGCTGAAGAGCTATGACTATCTACCTTTCCCACAGCTTGTGATACAGTGCTTTGTAATTGCAGTTCTGGAACTTGATCAAATTCCTGGCGACTCCCTCTACTGCTCCTGCTTTGTTTGGAGGCGGTCTATTGGGCTACGTTATGTATGATGTAACCCACTACTACTTGCATCACGGACAACCGACAAATGAAGTGCCTAAAAGTCTTAAGGTAAGAGGATATGTTTGTGGATACCTCTCTACGACTTCCATGTAGCTGTTTGTTTATTTAGTTTTCCGAGATGTGTCCTTTTTAGGTGTAAGACTTGTCAGTTTTGGGGAGTTGCTTTTACACCCTGCTGGTTTTTAATCTATTTTATCCAACTACTGACCAGAGATTTTATAATAGCTTAGCAAATTATTTAATAATCATTTGTTGTGCTTGAGAATTGAGACTGTTAATTTCAGGTTTTAGTATGTGGTCCAATCCCTTCTTTAGTACTCTACGGAAGGGCTCTGGCGTGGTTTTTTTTTTTTGGGGGGGGGGGTTGATTCGAAGTGAGAGTTTCATCTCAATTTGTGAATCTCGAAAAGGTGTTCTAAACCTGTTCAATGAACCTAACTGGTGATTTTTTTGCCCCTTCTGCAGAAATATCACTTGAATCATCATTTTCGTATCCAGAACAAAGGTTTTGGCATTACCTCCTCTTTTTGGGACAAGGTGTTTGGAACGCTACCACATTCAAAATCAGCCAAGAACAGATGATTCCCTTCGCGAAGGAGAACTAGTTACAGCTCTAGGCGCTATTTATTAGAAGGGGTTAGAATTTTATTCTTTGATCTGGTTCCATTTTTTCATCTATCATTATATTCATGTCACCGTTTAATCGACAAATTGGCATCTCAGCCTTATGACAAATTGTGTAAGGGTTATTAACCTTGCTGCAAAACATTGTGCTCACCAGTCCATCTAGGTTGTATTTATCTTCATCATTAGTCTGTATGGTGACCAATTATTGTATCTTGTACGAGTTTGGCAATTGGAACAATCTGGTTAATGCATAGCAATTCTTTTTCCCGGTAGACTAACTTGACTGACTTGACCTTCAATCTACAACATTTACTTATTTTAAGAAGTACCACTATTTGTGTCAGCAGTGCATCTAATGGCAATGCACGTAATCATGCAAGGATGAAACCTCCTATTGTATGGAAGGGGTATCTATGCAGCTATCAAGTGTGAATTAAGTGAAGGAGATGTAGTCATTCATTAGTCAACCTGCATAAGCAAATATCCCTCTATTTCTTCGAAATCTATTCGAATTTTTGGTACTATAGTTTGGAAGATACTATGCATGATGTGTTTCTGGAATTAGCAGAAATGGGAGAACGATGACTATATAGCATTATTTTTGTTGTCCTTTGAGCAAGTTGAGTGGAGGTTTGAGATCCATATTAGTCATGGTACATAACATGATCAAATTATAGTGAAAATTGCACAATTCATTTTCCCCTTGTTGATTACTGCTATATGCAATAGTGTACGCGGTGAAGAACAGCAACTACAACAGCGTCCTTGACTCCCAACATTCTTCACATGAAACATCTGCATTTAGAGCCCCACTCTCTATAAGTGTGCCTTTTTTACTCTTTTGCATTACACTGGGGAATCTTGAGTGCAGTATCTTTTTTCTTTATAATAGTATTAAGCTTGTGTATCATGAGACCTAATATTGATTCTTACCTACCTGTCTCCTCTCCCCAATCACAATCTTGCAATTGCCACATGAGAAAAGAACACAAATAAACAAAGACTATGAAAGCCAAAATTATTGTGGCTACATAAAGTTGTAGATACTTTGAAAAGAAAAAGAGTAAAGGAAAGGCACCATAATAGGGCCTTGTCCCCCTTTATTAATAGTGTTTCTACTTTCTCCTTCACGCCACCTTCCTCCACTAAACTAAAACTTAAGCATACGGTTTTGAAACACATTTCTTTTGATTTATTTAAAGGAATCATCCTCTCCTTCTCTGCTACTTCCTAAACTCTATTCTTTATTTTCAAATAGATACCCGTGACCTGACATAAGTTCTCTCCCTCTATATTATTGTCCAAGATCATGCCATGTCCCAACAGTCCAACACTATAAAGTCTCGACCTTTGTATTGTTCTTGCATCTTGGCTCGACTTTTTATTGGATTTTTGCTCTGGATTTCTCCCATAAAAATTCCTCAGATACTAAAACTTTAGAAAACAAAGATCTTTTTTATTGAATTGGAGTTTGCAAGCATGTCTTTTCCATGGAAGAAGGTGAAGAAGACAAGTATATGTCAATTGGTGAAGGACCATATTCGTTTTCACAGGAATGGTGGATCTCCTCTTATAGTAGAGACTGGCTTCCCCACTTCCCTTGTCGATCTTTTTTTCAAGAATCGCCAAAGGTTAATGAAACCTTCCAAGAAAAAGGTGGCTAAGTCCACTTTGAGCTCTCCTTCTTCTCTGAATTTGCATTTGCCTTTTCCTATGACTCCAACTTCACCAGCCACTTACACAATTAATAAGGGGTCTCAGTTAAAGGGTTGCCAGGAAAAAGGTGAAAGATTTGATCTTGATGAAGTTATCGATACGAATAAGCTGTTAATATCCCTTCTGAAGATCTTTCTGGTGGTGGTTTTAGTTTTAGGAGCAAAGAACCTTTTAATGGGGATAACAATGTCAGCTTTCCTGTTGTTTTTCTTGGAATATTCAGGGGAATGTTTGTATAGATGGCTCATGCCTTGTGCAGGAGCAAAAAGGAGGATTGTTTTGATGGTACAGTGGGTTTGCAGATTTATTGGAGGCAAAATGGTTGAGTTAGAAAAAGATGACTGTGTTTTTAAAGCACCATCACTGCAAGAAGAGTTGGCTAATGAATGTGTTAAGGAGAAAACTGACGAGTCTAATTGGGATAGCAAATTCAACTGTGAAGGAATGGACTCAAAGGGAAAAGAAGAGGAATTGAGGAGTGAATTGTTGGAATCCAAGAAAAAGAAATCTCATAAATCCAATATGAAATCCAAGATGAAGAAATTTCTTTCAAAGAAGTTCAGAAAGAAAATAAGTTCAATGATTGTCAAGTGAAAGTAAACAAGTTTTGCTCAAAAATCTAACTAGAACAGTTCAACTTATTCCAAGAAAGCTGTGAATTGTTGATCATTTAGATGGTTTAATTTGCTTCTTATGAAGTGCTGCTTAAGGCCTCGTTGGAATGCTCAAGCTCAACATTTGGTTAACCACTTAGCTTAGAGGTTTTGTATTGTATCTGTAAATCTCTGATACACACAAAATTAACTTTGTTATACAGATCTTACTGAATCATATATTGCCTTGCCTCGGCAAATAATTCACCCTGTTTCTTTTTGAAAACCTTGGACTTACTGATAATTTATCAAACCTTTTGTATTTTTACAAATGTATAGGGACAAATCGCAGTGAATGGCACACAATGCAATTGTTGTTTTAGGTTAATTAATAGTATTTCCTCTTGCAAGATAACTCTTCAGCTTGTGAGAATCTTCTCACTATAAAAATTAAAAAAAAGGAAAAAAAAAAAAGTCTTTAAAATCGTGTGCAAAGTATAAACTCCAGAACCCAATTATATATAGAGAGATTTAGAATGACCATGACTCTGCACCTATAACTTTAAGTATTTTAGAAAAGAAACATTAGTTTTCATTGTTGGGATCGAAATAATCAAGTATAGTTTTTCTATATGTGTAGAGGCACTTTTTTAAACTTAATCAATAGTTGTTAAGATGAATCACACATGAGAGGGATATAAAATATCTGAGCTGACTTAAATCCCTTACTTTGTCATTCATTCAAGAATAGAATTTTGCTTAATATCATTTGAATGGATTCAGATCCTTTCGTATGGGTGTCATGATGAAGCTAACAAAACATACCTTTACGACGATAAATCAAACATCATAAGAGAAATATATCAAAAGAGACACAAACATTAAACGTGGTTCGTTCAACACTGACGGAAATGAGCAATCCTCTATAAAAAAGATAGTACAAAATATCGAAAGAACAACCTTACAAAGAGACACACACAAGTGGCAGACTAACACTTGTCCCAGAAATCTCCCACTAAGACTCTCAAACCTCTTATGGCTACATTGTGGATTCTAATGAATGAGAAGACAGTCTCAATTTATAGAGGTCCAAAACTTTTTCCTATGAAAGAATTATATTTTTCTTTTCGTAAAAGATAAAATTAATTATGATAAATAAGCAGGCCAGCTCCAACCTTACATGGAGCAAGGGGTTGTGCCTTAGACCCCAAATTTAGGGGGCCCATTTTACAAAAAAATAGGTTTATAAGTATTTTAAAAATAATATTTAGTATTTAAGGAAAGAAAACTTTTTAGAAATATAAATAAAATAATAATTTGACTTACTTAAAAATGTGCAGATGAATAGTTTTCATAACTTTTAGTTTTCCATTTTTTACTCCATTAAAAACTCTGCTCTCTCTTCCTTAATTTATCCAAGTCAATCTTTCTTTTTGTCCAGTCTCTTCATATTTCAGAAAACCTAACATATTTTTTGTGTTTCTCTTTGATATTCTTACTCTCTTCCTTCTCCAAGATTTCACTAGTTCAAGTATTCAGTAATACTTTCAAACTTCCAATAGTTCTATACTTCTATTGCTTTGTAAAATCTTATCTAAGATAAGAATATCTCAAGAAAGACTAAATAAGTTGGCTATATTATCAATCGAGCAAGAATTATTAGAGAAAATCGATTATAAAAAAAATTATTAACAACTTTATATCTCAAGAAGTTAAAAGAATAGACTTCAAATAAAAACATATCTTATAATTTTCTTTTAAAAATTTAGGCGTTATATTAAACTTTGGCTTTAGGCTTGAGCCCGGTAAATAAGTTACCCTTCCTTCAAATAATAGACTAATCAAATATGATAAAGAAAATAATGACAAACAACTAAAATTGAAAGGAGGTGAAAACGGGTACGTAGCTGAAGACCGCACATACGACAAAACCACGTTTACAGCCTTAGAATGTGTTCACCAATTGGTCTTAAAGTTGAATTTGCTTCAAAAGTTGGTACGCCCCTGTTTGATAAACGAGTGCACTGATTATTATAATTGCGTGCAAAATTACTTTTGCCCAAAACGGCAGAGCCCGACCTTTCTCCTCCGACTGTTTGTTCGGGGAATAAAAATAAATAAAAAGGCAAATTTCTACATTAATTTTTTCTCACACACACACACGCACACAATATTCTCGTAAACCCAAAACCCCATTACCCTTTAAAACCTTTTCAACTTCCCAAAACCCCATAACCTTCTTTCTCTCTTACCTTCCCCACCATCAAAATTCACAATATATGCTTGTACCCAATCACATTACTTGTACCTCCATTGCCAGTAATAGGTACTTTCTTCTTCTTACCCTTCTTGATTCTCTCTTATTTTTTGCCTATCTTCTAAAGTAAAGCTTGCGGCCCTTTTCCTTTCTTTTTTCTTTTTCTTTTTTAAAGATAAGCACTCAACCCACAAGCATGCACGTATCGAATTTCTAAAACCAGCTTTACTTTTTTCTCTGCTTTTTTGCTGACCCAGAAACAAATTTCTTTGCTTGTAAGTTAACGGAATTCTTTTTTTATTTTCTTAGGTAAGCTATTAAAGTTTTTTTTTGGTTGGGGTTTGTTATGTAGGAGTGAAAGAATGATTGTTTAATGTGTTATGCATGTAATCTGCACTTTAGAAGCAGAATTTTCATTATTCATATAACATTCCCATTTTAAACGCAGTAACTTTTCTGATCGTTTAATGAACATGCTGCAGTCGAAAAGAGTAAACATGTACTGACTTCTCTAAAACCTGATTAGCTGTTGAATAAAATATGAACATTGGATGGAAATTGATTCATTTTTCCTGCTGGATTGTTGGCAACGGAATGGGTATTCGAATCAAATTAGGAAATTGTTACTAGTAATTACTATTGTACTGTGTTCTTGGCCGGTGGTGGTCTCAGGATTTTTAGATCATCGGTGCTCAACAAATTTTAATCTGAAAATGCTACTAAGATTGGATGCTCAGTTAATATATTTGTATGATTTACTAGCTATTCTATTTAAATAATAGTGGTTGGACCCGAATTTAGCTTTAACTTAGGTCCGCCATTGTTCTTGGCCTCACTGTGCTTTCTAATTGATGCATGATGGAAATCAGTAATGAAGCGCCTTTCCAGTGTAGGAGTTGAGTTCGTCTAAGTATTCAATTCTTCCGGTTAAAACTATGGAAACTGGAAGAAACCCAGCTAGTGGTCCAAAGAAATCGCCTTTCACGCCTAAGGCTATCATACATCAGAGATTTGCTGCTAAAGCTTGCTATAAGGTCGAGGAAGTTCAAGAGGTTGTACAAAATGGATGTCCTGGTTTAGTGATCCCTCAGAAAGGTCCTTGCCTCTATCGCTGTACTCTCCAACTTCCAGAATTTTCTGTAGTCTCTGAAGCCTTCAAAAGAAAGAAGGATGCTGAGCAATCTGCTGCTGAGAAGGCTATACAAAAGGTTTTGCCTTTTTCTGTGTTCTTGAGCTATTTAAATATTTGAAGGAGAAGAGTGAGGCTTTGCCGTAGGAGCTATTTATTGAAGGAGAATAGCCTAGTACAAAAGAAAAAAAATTAAGACTCAGGTAAATTGGGTCTCAAGGAAACAACTTTTTTACTTTCCCTTTTTTGCTGATAAGTCAGGTGGTAGTCTCCAACTCTCAATCATAAATCATCCATTTCACTTGAAGTTTATCTACGCTAAGCATGCTCTTATGATGGGTGCTGCAAATGTAGTGGACAGTTGATGATTTTATCTCTCTCAGCTTGTCGCATAGATCTAAAATTTCTATGAAAAGTTCATCATTACCTCATGATTGTCGTTTATCTCATGCTTTTGTGATCAGTTTTAACATATGAAGTGGACAAGTTCCAATTTTTCTCTCAGCTTGGAGCTTAGATTTTCAAATGTCGATGAAATGCTAATGCATTTATGACTCATGGTTGTTGTTTATCTGCAGTTAGGCATCCAGCCTAAAGAAGATAATCTCACTGTGGAGCAAGCGTGGGATGAACTGGCTGGTCGACTATCATATTTATTTTCAATTGAGGTATGTAACTGCATTGGTGTTAATGTGATGATGCAATTCTTCTAGGAGTTAGCTGCAAGATTACAAAGTTTGACTAGCCATCGAGATTGAGTGAGAACTTTGACTTATATACATGTTTGTTGCGTAAGAGAGTTTTTAATGAATTATAAAAACTTGATTGTGAAGCTGGTTTTATAGGGTATTGTCACTTTGTTGTGAAATTTATTTTGCTATAAAACAGCAAACAGTCTACCGAATACGTCATGTTAGTAATATATCAGCTTTGGAGAACTTTTTGCACTTTAAAAGTCTTTCTGTGCTATTTGATTGTTTGTAGAGTCTGTAATATGATGTTTTTATGCTGTATTGAAATTTGCCAAAGGTTTCATTAGAAAATAGAAAATTTCCTGTGGTTTCATCACATATTTTGAGGCATGGTCTTATAAACAGTTCTATTGAGTTTGTGAGATATCTAATGCTCATAAAGGTTCATTCATTTTTTTTAATTTCTTGGTATTTTCATTGACTCCAGCCTAAGTAGATAATAATACTGAGTTTTTTGTGTGTAGGATTAGATGATGTAAACGGATTCACTAATTGGATGTAGTTATGTGATGCATTTTTTCCTGCAGCTAATGAACTACCTGACTTATGTTATTTACGGTTCACTTTTTTGTTTCCGGTTGTTGATGAAAGTTCTTGTCTTCAATTCATCCGCTTAGCGGGCACTTCAGAACAGCGTTGCAGAGAGGAGGTCACCTTAATGGATTTATTCCTGTAGCAGCTATTGCTGTGTTTGATGCTAAGATTAATAGCTTATGTAAATATATAAATCCTGAAGTGGAGTGGAATCAATTTTTGGTGATGTCACTTATTATTGAAGCAGCTAAGAAATTAGCGAATGCGCTTATGTTCTCTGAGGAGAAGCTTTCGTTGCAGAGGCTAAATCCACACCCTCCTGAGATTATACAGTCTTTACTAAAGAATGAATCTAGTCTCCCAGAGAGCATTTCAATTGAAGCAGTACGCATTCCATCTTCAGCAGAGAAGATTGTGGAACCTTCAATACTTGATGCCTCTTTTGGCAATTATTACCTGGATGCCATTGCAAAGGAACTAGGGGTTAAGGATGCTTCTAAGGTTCTGATTTCTAGGTGAGAAAAAATATATACAGAGCATTGAACTAGTACTTTGTTTGACTGGTAAAATGTTGTAAGCTTGATTTGTAGCAATCAGAAGTCGAGTTTAATGCAGTATGGTAGAAGTATATGAAGGAGCTCCTATCCAGTGATGGATGCAACCTTTATGCTGCGAGTTCAACCCAGTATTCTCAATACAAAGTTTAAATATACATGTGAGGAATCACTAAAAGCTCAAAAAATATTAAATCTGCGCATAATTTCAAAGTACAATTGCCATTGGGCTTTAGTCTAGTTGTGAGCGCAATACGTGATGTGTAGGTTAGGTGCATGTCACGGGTTTGAAATCTGCTGCAGACAAAAGCCTGGTATTTAAGTAGAGAAGTGTAGAGAGACGGCCCCCATTACTCACCGAGTTTCAAACCGTGCACCATTGGCCCTCGGGGATTTCTCTGTTGTAAAAAAGAAAATCAGAAGTACAAAAGAATAGTGCTAATAACTTTGTAGGTTTAAACATCAAATTTAAATCCCAGATCCACCTTTGCTTCTATCTAGAGTTTTCTGATAGGTAGTATTGTTCCTTCTTCCATGCTGATATGATATATACGTGATGTGCATCCTGGTATTTATTTTTAAGCAAGACAAAATTAATCTAGTATGCCAAAGCTGACACCCTTCATCATAAACTGGTTATGGATGGGGGTTGGAAGTTAGTTAATGCTCATGGTTACTTGAGCATTTCCTGTATCTTTGATGATGAACATTTGTTTTCTGTTACAGGACTATTGGCAAAGCTTCCTCAGAAACGAGGTTGTACTTCTGTGCTCCAGAATCCATAATGATTGGCCCATCATCAGAGTTACATATGAAACTAGCCAGTTCATGTAGAGAATTTAATGCCATTGCGACCTACCTATCTGGTCAAGAAATATACAGTGATGCAATTCTGGCATCTGTAGGATACACCTGGAAGTCTACTGATCTTTCTTATGAAGATTTATCCTTGCGTGCATATTACAGGTATGTCCTTGGCGCCATTTTTGAGTTTTTAGTCAGCGAAGTCAGGTTGAATCACAACAGAGCCTGGCTTAATTACAACTGGATTGTCATCTAGGATAGAAGAATTATGATAGCCATTGTAGTAAGTTTTCCCCCTGAGATCTGGGCGTGCTGAGCTAAATAATGGAGACAGTGAATTTGCATGATGAGTTTAGGGTGCCGGCACTCAGGACCTGAAGTCACGTGTACTTCAGGAATTTCTTTTCTTTTTTATTTTTTTTCCTTTTGATTTCTTTATTTAACTGTGACACTCAGTTGCTATCATCGATTTGCATAATATTTTTCTTTTCTTCTTTTTTATTTCACTCATAATAGCGGGGTTCATTGTCTTTTCTCTCTTTTTTCTCTCAAGAATACTTGCCAACAAGATACCTAGTGGAATTTACAAGTTGTCAAGAGAAGCAATACTTGCGGCAGAGCTGCCCACAACATTCACAACAAGGAGCAATTGGAGGGGTTCTTTTCCCAGAGATATTCTCTGCACATTTTGCCGCCAGCATCGATTATCTGAACCTGTCTTTTCAAGCAATTCCTTTGAACCTCTGCCAGATTTACCTGGACGTAAAAGATTGAGGGATACAACATCAAGTGGAGACGAAATTAATGAGGGTGGTCTTGCTGCTACTGCTGCTGCACAAGGAGGGTGTACTCTAGTCTATACATGTACAGTGAAGATATACTCGAAGTGCCAGGATTTGATTCTGCTGTGTTCACCAAAGGAATCTTATAAGAAACAGACTGATGCAATTCATAATGCTGCTTTAAAAGTTCTCTTATGGTTGGATAGATTTCTTGATAAAGTTGATATGTCTGTGGAGGAGATGACATCATCTGCAAAGGGACTTGAAGTTCTTATTTATCCTCAACAGTTTGTTAAGGAGTTCTCATTATGTCAATTCTTGCCCAAATATCGGTGGAGCAGTGCAACACTAGCAGACAGCTCTCTGTGTTCTAGCTACTCTAATGTACAGAAGAACACGCTTGAAGACGAAGTAGCATCTGTTAGGATAAGTGGTGAATATTCTGGAACGACTCCATCTAATGGTTCTTTGGTGTGTGTGACTTACAACATATATTTAGTCACGGAAAGGGAAGGCATTAAGGAACAGCTTGAAGGGTCTGAAGAGTTTGAGTTTGAGATTAGCAATGGAGCCACATCACCTGTTCTTGAAGCAGTTGTAACGCAGATGTCCATTGATCAGTCTGCATGTTTTACTATGGAATTGCCTTCCAAAGAGATTGTTCTAGCAGTGGCTCGTGATTCTACAACTGTCCTTTCATTATTGTCTTCAGGTAAGTAAGGCAGTTGTTCCTTTTGTTCTGATTTTTTTTTGCTCTATTTGTGTTGATTTCCATTTTAGAACATGCTTTCCGCAGGACATTTGTCGTGTCCAACCCATGAAAAATTTCTGTTGTATTCTGATAATCTAGAGTTTCCTCTCCTCCTTGGAGACAGGTACTTGTACAATGAAATGTGAAGTCACCTTGCTGCGGGTGACAGTACCCCTGGAGGATAGAATGGAACAAGCCTTATTCTCTCCCCCATTATCAAAACAACGTGTTGAATATGCATTGCAACACATTAGAGAATCTTGTGCTGCCTCTTTGGTATAGGCCTTTTCAAATGATTTTGCTGTCTTTTTAGATGATAAAAAGACTTGTATTCTGATCTTTATTCAATCACAGGTTGATTTTGGATGTGGTTCTGGAAGTCTCCTGGTGTCTTTATTAGCTTATCAAACCTCTCTTGAGAAAATAGTAGGCGTTGATATTTCACAGAAAGCTCTAGCTCGTGCTGCCAAGGTCTGATGCACTCACAACCCTTTTACACGGCTTTTCAACTTTCACAATTTCTCTCACTAATTGTCCTGCAGTTTATTCTTTTCTTTCTACTGCATTTCTTTTTCTTAGTAATGATAATAAGAGCTTGTGTATTCTCTAACTTAACTATGTAAGGTGAAAACTGAACTGTAATTCGAGCGAGTGAGAAAAATCAGGATCTGCAATCATCTTATGCCATTCCAATATTTAGATATTATCCTGCGTTGTCAGCTAGATCTAGTTTTGCCTATGCTTTCAGTGCGACATTGTCCATCTTATAGGTAATGACAATATTTTCGGATTGCGAAAGCTAGAGAGATGTTTCCTTAACCAGGAAAGAATTTAACATTCCAGATCAGAGTAATCTATTCTTTTAAACTCTCTAGTTTTATTATCGTTTGTTAGATAAATAAATTGGATAAAATAGGTTCTTCATATTAGCTTGACATGACAGAAATGAGAATGTAATTGCATTAAATGTAAGTACAGTAAAAGAAAGAAAAAAGGCCGATAAACAAAGAGATATGAGTAATAGCTGAAGTAGCTCCAGCACCCAGAAAAGATAAAAATAAAAATAAAAATAGATAAAGAGAAAGAAAGATGATCCAGATGGTTATATGCCCATTTGAAGGTTTAAGATTTACTAATTGGGAAGACTAATAGTATAATCATTACTTGGGAAGTAAAGGAAATTCACAAATGATTCAAAAAAAATGTTAATTGAATACATAACAAATATGATTTTCTGATTATGATTGTTGGAGTGAAGCTAATTTGAGTTCAGATGACTATTTGAAGGTTACTAAAAAAAGGTAATCACATGTACTCCATATAAGATACTTGGACAGAGAAATGTTAAGGTCCTTTTACCCATCACAAGTAGTTGTACAACTTGATCCATGATATATATTTTCTATCTCCTTATTCTAGCATCAGAAACTCCAAAGTAGATACCATTCAGTCAGTGGTGGTATAGGATTCTAGAATTGGGAAGTATGGTATTGGACTATCATGAGAAAATGAAATAGCTTTTGGCAGACCTTTTTCTCAGAAAAAAAAAAAAAAAAAAAAAAGGTTTCTGGTGAAAAAGAAGAAACTTTTTCTCCTTTCTCTCTTTCTTTGTGGAGGCAAGCAACTTTGAAGCTTCAAGAATATAACAACATGAGCTTTTTATTGGACATTCAGAACTAGTAAACTAATGAGGTCAAATGTGTTAGTTCAAGATGCTAAGAAATTTCTGATTAGCATAGTTCACTTTTTCTTTCTATTGCATTGACGGAGCACAGTCCTAAACATTTAATGTCTGCCACATGTGTTGCTGGTACCAAATTATAATTTTGACTTTTTTTATTTATGTGTTCACCTAAGAGTCTTCTTAATTTCCAGATACTTCATTCAAAACTCGATGGAAATATAGAAGCTGAACAACCGACTAACAGAATCAAGTCTGCAATACTATATGAGGGTTCGATTTTGACTTGTGATTCTCGGTTATGTGGGTATGACATTGCAACCTGCTTGGAGGTAATTGGTTCCTCTTCTAGTGATGGTTACACAGCTTTCCAGATTTCAGTTTTTCTTCACTTAGTTTCATGAAGTATTTGCGTAAAAATGCTTGTGTACCTTATATCCATCCCAAAAATGAGATCTATGGTTGGTTATATCATTCTTTTTTATTGAAGCAGTTGAGCGCAATGGTGGAGCTAGGATTTTTACCAAGGGAATTCAGAATATTAAAAAGTAAACACACAAACAAGCCAAGGGGATTTAACATCTACTATTTAAGCATAAAATCAATTTTAACCTTATAGATACAGTGTAATTTTTCGGCGAAGGGAGTTTAGCGATGAACCCCCTTCCGCCACCCTAGCTCCACCTCTGGTTGAGCGGATCAGTGAACTTAGTGTCTGGAGATGATCTGTCAGCGAGATTGCCGTAGAATGGTTTAATATGTTATTTTATCCACACAAAAAAATTGTCGTAGATGGTTTAGTATGTTAGATGTCATATATTAGTATTTGAGGTCAGAAGGTAGATATTATGGACCAATAAAACAAAATGTGATTAAAAGTGTTCTGTGGGAGAAAGTAGTTTCTGAAGCTTGTCATTATATAAGTTGGAGACTGGTGTAAGTGAGATATTGAAACTTTTATGCATTTGATTTGAAATATACGTCAGACTGATTTTTCTGTAGCCTTCACATGAATTTGCAGAGATAGACACATTTGATTCACGTACCAGAAGAGCATAGTGCTACTACTCGTCAATAAAGAGTGGAAGAGTGCAAATAATAATTTTTCATTCTGAGTTTGTGTAATGGGTTGCTAGATCATATGCTATAGTTCTAACCCTTTGTAATGAAATATATTGGAGCGTGTGTTCTTGATCTTTATGAGTGGTAAGTTTGGTCAATTTTAGCTTCAATTGGAATAAAGATATGACAATGATATTTTCAAGTTGCATGTTAGGGTCTATCCGCTTAGTAAATTATCTGTTTAGTTAAAAGAGTCTTGCCTTGCTTGGGAGACTAGTGATGCATATGATGGTTCAAAGTTCTGTATTGGCACTTATTGGCCGAATTAAGTATGAATTATTTGGCATCTTTTCCTTCGTGTTTTTCTTTTTGTTACTTATTTCTCTTTATTTTTCAATGTATTTCTCTTTATTCCCATCATTTAGGTGGTCTTGCCTTTATTCGTGATATATTGCTATAGAGTTTTTGAGATAGGTTTCTTCAGTTATTGATGATCCTAGGTTGATACATTTTGTCAGCTCGGGTGGTTGAATGAGGCTTTGCTTTTCTGCAGTTATATATCCATCTTTCTGTCTTTTCTTTGTTCCATAGAATCTGTAAAAATTAGATCATCTATTGATCGTGATAGATGGGATTTTTGATCAACTATAGGTGATTGAACACATGGAGGAACATGAAGCGTGCTTGTTTGGCGATATCGTGCTCAGTTCATTTTGTCCACAGATTCTTATAGTCTCCACTCCCAATTATGAGTACAATGTGATTCTCCAGAATTCTTCTCCTCAATACCAGGAAGAGGATCCAGATGAGAAGAGCCAGCAGCAATCTTGCAAATTTCGCAATCACGATCACAAATTCGAGTGGACTAGACAGCAATTTTGCCAATGGGCATCTGAGCTAGCTTTAAGGCATAATTATGATGTTGAGTTCAGTGGAGTTGGCGGAGAGCCTAACAAAGAACCAGGATTTGCCTCCCAAATTGCTGTCTTTAGAAGAAAAGATGGCAGTCCCGCGAATGCAGACTTTACTAAACACTTTGATGTTATTTGGGAATGGAGTAGCAGCAGTAATTCAAGATTTTAACTGTAGATGCTTTCTTACAAACTCATTTTTTGCTGCATCTTAACTGTAGATGCTCTCTAACAAACTCATTTTTTGGTTAGTCATGTCGATTTCAGAAGTTATAGAAGTCTGCTCCTCCATTCATACCTCTTCTTTTCCCCCTTCTAAATGGAATATTTGCTCATGATTTCTTTTGCTTATACTAAGTGCTGGCTGTTCTAGAAAATCATACTTAATATTCCTTTACCTAAATGCGCAGAAATATCTACTTACTAGGTGCAAAATGGTACTAGTTGTTTGAACAAGAAAATACGGTACTCCTAACTCGTGGTTTAACATTTATGCTTGAGTTTTAGTTTTGTTCGGTTTTCCTTTCACCTTCACTTGTAGAGATGGCCTGTTGTGAGGTCATACTCATGGTTACAGACTCGTCTGTGAGAAGTTTCTGTTCATCGATAGGAACATTCTTTTTGTACTTGTACCAGTTGGCTCAAAAGACAGTTCCCAAAGTTGAGCAAGCTGAGGATTGCTAGGAAGAACCAGTAGAAAAGTTCGATATGGTTCTTGTTCATGTCTCTCCATTGAAGCCATCCTTGCTTGTTGGAAGTGAGCTCTGAAGTGGTTGTGTTGATGAGCTCAACAAAAGCTGAGCTCAAGTAGTAGCCAACGGAGAACGATAGAAACGAGAAGGAAGTCGAGAGAAATCTCATCCCAGCTGGGGCCTTGCTGTAGAAGAATTCCATCAGCCAACGAGCGTGAACATGTCTGCTATCCCGAAGATTGCATAATGAAAGGAGAACCAGAAAAGGCTGGTCCGATGGTTATGTTGGTTGAACTCGTTCTTCCTCTTCACTTCCATGGCCCCTGCAATAGCCATGGAGACATAGCTGAGAGGACTAGTCCTACGCCAACTCTCTGAAGGTGAGTTATTCCATTCGTGTGGCCAGTGAACATCCTCGTTACAGGAACAAAGAGGAACTCGTAGATGGGAATGAGAACGGACATGAATACTAGAGGAATGACTGGATTGAAGCAGCAGGTACTTCAAACTTGCCAAGGCTAGGATCCATTATAGTACCTTGTTGCACTGAGACTATTTGTAGTTGTGCCAAACATGTGTTCATGAGGATAGTACTTATGAGGATTGGCATCATCCTTGTTAGGATTTTCACGTCTTCTACTTGAGGGACAGTACAAAGCCTCCATTTTCCTTGCTTATTGGTGCCCTCCATTTGAACCGCAGCTTTTTCTAGTACTCTGTTCATGATTCACATGACAACATAAGATCACCATGATTATATAAACTCCTTTGATTTAATTTATGTTCTTGCAATGAACATGAAAAATTTGCCTGAATTGGTGGGTATGAGGAAGACGTTGTCCAGTTAAAAGAGAAACATAGTTTGGGTCGCGTATCCCATATAGTGACGCTTATCAGTTGGTAGTTTCACAGACCAATTTCGAGCTGCTGCCACCAAAACCTGCAAAAATGCTGCTTAAACCGTACTCTTTTGCTAGCAAAAAAAGATAACAAGTTCCATAAGTTTCTATGTTTCTGTTAAATTTCGTGCTCAGTCAAACTACGTCACATAAATTTGCAACTGAAGCGGGAGCAATAGGAGTACGAGCTCACCTCTAAAACTCTAAGCAAGGGACTTTCTCCTGGAACTCTTACTCTGTAAAAATGCTTTCCCATGGAAACAAACCAAGGCAGCAAAACAGCAAACGGTGGAAATAATAAACCGTTTATCCCAGCCAACATTTGTACTGACCCAAACCACAACAGATGCACAATAGTTATGCTTAACAATAACCAGTCTACATAGTAGTGTCCAAAAAAGAAGAGATTGTCACTAACATTGGGCGTCTTCTGTAGCTAGCATTTAACATTATTAGAAGTTAAGGAATATGGTCATTTTGGTCTCGAAGTTATTACTTTATCAACCTACAGTCAGACTTCTCTATAACAGCATTCTTATATAACAACACTTCACTATAAAAGCCAAGGTTTTTTCGGAGTCAATTTTCATGTTATGTTATAATATGTGTTCTCTATAACAGTACTTCACTATAAATTCCAAAAATATTCAGAACAAATAAAACTGTTATAGAGAGGCTTGACTGTATTTGGTTTTCGTGATATTTAGCTGATCATATTTAATATTTAGTTAAACATAAACTGAGATTTTTATCCCTAACCAAATTACATATACATGGTCCTTCGGATTGGCTTTCAGTAGTACCTTGAATTACTTGATGTTTAATTTCTACTATCCCTTCTTATTCCTTTCACAAAAGCTTGAAAGCACCAATTCCTGTAACATTTCTATATAGGGTAAAATATGCTATGTTACGTGGCCATTCGAAAGAGGGACATGTGGAACCTAAAACGGAGGATAGCTAATATCAAAGGCAATTGTCTCGTCTGTAATCGAAAAGAATAACGCTCATAAAGATGCAATAAATACTCTTCGCCTGGTAGCATTTAATGGAGAATATTACACAGCATTTAATGCGCTGCCCGTTACAGAGAATTTATACTCACCATTAAACCCTCTTCAATAGCCCTCATAATTTACATTAAAGAAGGGCATTGATCCTAGGACCCTGATCCTTAGGTGCAACTATAAATAGTGAGCTCAGTTATCATTGTAGAGGACACGACTTTCTTGGCAAACCTACGCTATAATCAATAAAAAGCTTTATACAATTTTACTTTCCTGTTCTTCGTTTTCATCACCTTTGTACCTGGAAGCTCTGCTCCCGAATCATTATTTTTTGTGATTTTATCTTCATTTCAAGGCTAAGTATTGTGCATTTCCTTAATTATTTTACTATTTTAGGATCAAATTAATTCACTTGTCTAGAAACAACGTATAAATTCAACTGTACAGTTTTACGGAAAAATAATTTTCCAAAAAAATTTCCATACCTAAAATTTAATTTCATATCTGCTTTTCATTTTTTAACATCAAATCATCCAACTGAAGTGGCACTATATCTTCTTTTCCTTTTTAGGGCTCGTGTTTCTCTTAATTTTTGAGAAGAAAATGACAAATTCCAAAAATCACCCTTGACTAGCTATATGCAGATGCAGAATTCCAACATTGCGGTGGCGTGCATTTGATTTGGACCAGAAATGTAGTTTAATATTGTTTTGCTGTCTTAGTCTGTTGTATATATATTTCAATTGGCTGATGCAGCCCGCACTTTGAAAACAGCAAGTTGGATTGTCCCATTTCTTTAACCAAAATATTACTAAGTTCCAGGAAGTTGCTGCCGAAAGTGGCACGCAAGATTTCTAATTATAATTGCCTTGTATGTATTAAAATACATAAGCTTTTGGCTAGCTATAGCGTCAGAGTTGTTGAATCTTCTCGTTTATAGAAAGTCAAAACACGGAGTGCACCATATATTTGTGTGCGATGATAAGATCTCAACACTTTGCTTTATAGCAATATTACAAATTAGTAACAGGTTATTTGTAGAGCTTTAATTCCTTCGATGGAGAATGAGAAAAAACCTCTGCATATAGTGATGTTCCCATGGCTAGCCATGGGACATATTATACCTTTTTTCCATTTATCAAAGTGCTTAGCACAAAGAGGCCATAAAGTCACCTTCATTTCCACTCCAAGAAACATTGAAAGATTGGATAAGGTTCCCTCTGATCTTACTCCCCTGCTAAATATTATTAGCATTCCTTTGCCTAAAGTAGAAAATTTACCAGATCATGCTGAATCTTCTATGGACATACCTTATCAAAAAGCTCAGTTCTTGAAAATTGCTTTTGATTTGCTCGAAACCCCGTTAACTAATTTTCTAGAAAATTCATCAAACCCAAAACCAGATTGGATTGTTTATGATTATGCATCTCACTGGCTACCTCATCATGCACGCGACTTAGGCGTCTCGTGTGCTTTCTTTAGTCTCTTTACAGCTGCCACTATGGCCTATTTTGGACCTCCTCGGGCTTTGCTTAATGATGAAAGGTCACTACCTGAGGATTATACAGTTGTCCCAAATTGGATTCCTTTCCAAACGGACGTTAAATATCGGCTGCACGAGATAAAGAAGAACTTTGAAGCACCAGCAAATGAGTCAGGTACATCTGATGGAGCTCGATTTGGCGGTTCAATAGATGGAAGTGATGTTGTGTTGTTTAGAACTTGTGTTGAGTTTGAACCCGAATGGTTCAACTCGGTTTCTGAGCTTTTTCAGAAACCTGTTATCTCTATTGGTGTTCTTCCTCCATCTATAGAAGATAATGAAGATTTGGGCCACAGCAGCAATGATACAACATGGCTAAGTATTAAAAATTGGCTAGATAAGCAAAACCAAAATTCTGTGGTGTATGTTGCACTTGGAACTGAAGCAACACTGAGTCAAAATGAGTTGAATGAGCTAGCTCTTGGGTTAGAAAAATGTGGATTGCCTTTCTTTTGGGTAATAAGAAATCAGCCAAAACTGAATCAAGAAGAGTCACAAATGCTTCTTGATGGTTATGAAGAGAGAGTCAAAAACAGAGGTGTAATTTATAGAGGTTGGGTTCCACAAGCAAAGATATTAAGTCATTTATCGATAGGAGGATTCTTGACTCATTGTGGATGGAATTCAGTCATAGAAGCGCTTTGTTTCGGGCGGGTTTTGATTATGTTTCCAGTGATGAATGATCAAGGTTTGAATACTAGGTTGTTGCAAGGTAAAGGGGTTGGTGTAGAGATACCAAGAAATGAAAATGATGGATTATTTAGTAGTGAATCAGTGGCTGAAACTGTGAAGTTTGCAGTGGTGAGTGAAGAGGGAGAGACATTGAGAGCCAATGCAAGACAAATGAGAGATTTGTTTGGAGATAGGAATAGAAATGGAGAGCTTATTGATGATTCCGTTGGTTATTTGATAAAAAATAGGGACGCAAGCATTCTAGCTGAATAATCTGGCTCCCGAAAAAAAAAAAGAGAATAATTTTTGTGATATCAGTGGAAATTTTTCTTAGAATAAATGTAAATTTGATGTTTAATGTTGTTCTCCTTCTCTCATGTAATAGAAATAGATGTGGACAAAAATCGGAGTTAAAATTCTTTTTGTTCCACTTTTCCTCCTCCTTCAACTATATCGGGGACAATAATGGACGTTAAAATAGATGTTGCAATCAAGTTAAATATTGTCGAGGAAGATCGTGGGTTAACTAGCACACAATCACACACAAAGCAAATAGAGAAAAAAAATCAACACAAGAATTTAACGAGGTTCAGCTAAGCCTAATCCACGGCAGAAGCAGAGAGAGTTTCCACTGTGAATGAGAAAACCCAATTTGACATGGACAATAGCTTTTCCTTTCCCAAATCTATTAGGACAACGGGTTTTCCTAAACCTATAGGAATTATGGGTTTCCAAAAAATACAAGAAAGTATTTCAAGCCACAAAATAACAAATCTTCCCATTGGCTTGAATTCTCTTCATCAACAGGAACAACATCTCTCTACCCTAAACTTGTTAAGGGACTCAATCTCTTCAGCCATAGCACTAATCCGTCGATTTGGCTATGTACCCGGAGTAGCTTCTGGATAGCTATAACACTCAAACGCATCAACAGTCTCTGCAACTGCCAAAGCAAATCCCACAGGATTCGTATATCCAAGAAGATTCCCATCAACTACGTTTGCAAATCTTTGCGGTCGATTGATCACTCTCTCCTCTCTACATGTTGCAATGCTATATGGTTGTTGTTTTGCAGGTGCAACAAAAATATCATCTTGATCAATATTTTGCACCTCCTCAACTTCCTCTATCTTAGTATTGGGATGAGCTAGTGGAGATTCAATTTCTAGCTCTATGCGGTCACTGACACCATGATCTATTTTCGCTGTTGCCTTCTCCCTCTGACTGTCCAGTGAGGTAGATTCATTAAATGTCACATCCCTACTGATAATTAGCCCTGGAGTCTTTTGATCTACGTACCACAACCTATAACCTTTCTCTCCAGTTGCATACCCTAGAAATATGTACTTTTTTGCCCTCGGCTCAAGTTTTTCATCCTTCACATGAGCATAAACAGGACAACCAGATATCCTTAAGTTTGAATAATCAGCAGGCGAACCGAACCGTACCTCAAAAGGAGTTTTGAACTCAATAGTTATGGATGAAGATCTGCTGTATTAATTGCTTCAGCCCAAAAATCCTTGCTAACACATGAGTGTGAAAGCATGCTTCGTGCCCTATCACAAAGCATTATATTCATACGTTCTGCAATACCATTTTGTTTTGGTGTTCCGACACAAGTGCAGTGTCTCACTATGCCCGCTCTGCTGCAGAAATTATCGAACTCAGAATTGCAGAATTCTAACCAATTGTCCGTTCGAAGACACTTAACTTTTCTTTCCGTCTGCCTCTCAATCATCGTCTTTCATTTAACAAATGTCGAAAATGCCTCATCTTTCTTTTCCAAAAAATACACCCACACCATCCTTGAGTAATCATCAATTAAAGTCATAAAATACCTGGCACCACTCTTGGAGGAAAAGTTGTTTGGACGCCACAAGTCTGAATGTATATAATCTAACTTGTCTCTGGTCTTGCGCTCGGCCTTCTTGCTGAACTTTACCCTTGTCTGTTTACCAAACACACAATGCTTACAAAAATTCAAAACTTGATTTTTGTACCCATTCAGCATATTCTGCTTACTCAACAAAGAGAACCCCTTATCACTTATATGACCAAGTTTCAAGTGCCACAACTGAGACTGATTCAGATCACTTTTCCTAAAAGCTAAAACAGTTTCCCCTTCAACTGCACTGGCTTAAGATGATACAATTTAGAATGCAGTTTACCCTCCATGAATACCATGGAGCCTTTACACACTTTAAGTATTCCATTCTCGGAGTGAAACTTATATCCCTAATCATCCAAAGTCGAAAGAGAAATCAAAATTTTCTTTGTTCAAGGAACATGCCAACACTCAATGTTTTTGATAATTCCATTGAACATTCTCAATCTGATGTTACCAATTCCCTCTACTCGTAATAGATTGTCATCTCCCATGTAGACAGTCCCATTAATCTACTTGTAAGTTGCAAACCAATTCTTGTGCGGACACATATGAAAAGTAGCATCAGAATCCAGAACCCAGGAATTCCGCCCATGACTAGAACTCATCACACAGACTTCCCCTACATAATCACTATCATCAGAATTATTGTTAGTGTCATCAACATTTGCCAAATTATCTACTTTCTGCTTTCCTTTTTTCTCTTTCAACTCGGAACACCCTCTTTTGTAGTGACCCTGCTCCCCGCACTCATAACAGTTCTGCTTCCTTACTCTAGACTTCGATCTGGCGATTGACTTTTTCCTATTAAAGTTCTTTTGTTGTGTTCTTCCTCAACTCACAAGACCCTCACCCTCAGTCTGTTATTTGGAAAGCTCTTTTTCAACTCTTTAGATTTTAGTGCATTACTAACATCTTCCATTGAAATATAGTTTTTCCCATATAGCAGTGTATCGGCAAGTGTATCATAAGACGGTGGTAAAGAACATAACACAATCAAGGCCTGATCCTCACTCTCAATTTTGATATCCACGTTCTTCAGGTCCATTATAATTGAATTAAACTCATCAAGGTGAGTTTTAACAGGTGTAACTTCGTTTACACGAAGATTGTATAACCTCCTTTTTAGGTAGAGGCGGTTTGTCAGCGATTTCTTAGAATACAGATCTTCCAGCTCTTCCATGCCATTGCTGCAGAAGTTTCTTTAGCAATTTCCCGAAGAACGTTATCTGTAACGCTCATGAAGATCGCACTCAAAGCCCTCTCCTTCAGGTCAGCCTTCTTTGTCTCTTTCATCTATTCAGGAAAATCCTCATCAATTGCCTTCCATAACCCTTGTAACACCAGGGACGATTTCATCATAATCTTCCATAGACTAAAGTTAGAACCCCCGTCAAATTTCTCTACTTCGTACTTTGTTGAAAATGATGAAGACATCTTAACCTTAGATTATATGTAGAAACCCGAACCTTGCTCTGATACCAATTGTTGCAGAAGATCGTGGGTTAACTAGCACACAATCACACACAAAGCAAATAGAGAAGAAAAATCAACCCAAGTATTTAACGAGGTTCGGCTAAGCCTAATCTTCAGGGCAAAAGCAGAGAGAGTTTTCCACTATGAATGAGAAGAAAAACACAATACAAATAGAATCCGCAACTACAATCCCTATATATAGATCCCAAATAGTCCCAAACCTATAAGACAAAGGTTTCCCAATTTGACAAGGACAATAGCTTTTCCTTTCCCAAATCTATTAGGACAATGGATTTTCCTAAACTTATAGAGATTATGGGTTTCCTAAAAATACAAGGAAATAATTCAAGCCACAAAATAACAAATTTTTTTTTCTTTTATTTCAAATGGATTTTTCACTTTGCTTACATGATATCCTTTGTATTCTTTTGGTATCTTTCAAAATATTTGGCTTCCATTAACAATATCACTTTATATAACTTTATTAAGAGTTCAAATTCATTGCCAATTCCTTTTAAAAATTGAGTGAAGAGGGGGAAGATAACGGGTGAAAACGAGGGAGAGGTTATGGCGTGGCCGTCTGGATAAATTTTAGTCTACAACGCTTTCATGTAGTATTGTCACGCAGCTTCCCGTCTAGAAAAGCAAGTTGCTCTATAGTTGGATGAATCAAAGTTCTCTTTCGGCTAATGGTTCCCATTTAAATGCAAAAAATACAGTAAAATCACGCAACGGTGTTAATGTGTTTCCTGCTTGTGGCAGTTAGAGGGTTTTGAATTTATTAGTTGGAGCTCGGTTAAAAAGCAATGGCTTATATGACTGATAATGGGTATAAAAGTACTAAATTAATGTAACTTATCCCATATTTTAACTCGTGATTGTTTGGATTTGAATGTTAAATCATATCGATTCATGCTAATATAATGTGTTTTATGTGTAGGAATAAGATTAAAACAATCGGGGACGAAATCGGGGGAGAAGGCAAGCCAAAACAAGAAGAAAGAAGCACAAAAGAGGGAACCAGGCCACAGGCCAGCGCCCAGCGCTGCCTGTGGCGCTGGAGACAGAAGCAAGGCAAAAACACACTGCCTCCAGTCCCCTGGACAGCGCCCAGCGCCCCCCAGGGGACTGGTTACGGGATTTTGTTTCCTTTGCGATCTAGAAGGCCCAAAACCGCCCCAAAACCTTCCCAACTCCTATATAAACATCCCTAAACCCATTTTGAAGGAGAACAACACGATTTTGGAGCAAAAGGGAGGCTAGGAACATCAACAACATCAAGGAATTCTCAATTCATCAAGCAAAACTAGTATCTCTATTTTAGTTGTTCTTCATTAGTTATTTGATTTTGTTGAACATGAGTGGCTAATCACCCCTTGTTCTGGGGTTGTGATTAGCCATGAATATTGTGTTTTAACTTGATAATTTTGTTTTAATAGTTAATGTAGCTAAGATTGTTTCTTCAATTCTATGCGTAATTTCTTAATTGTTTGGCCATCAATTAAGTTCTATCAATTATCTATGCTATGTTTGGGAAAACTAAGTTTAGATTAGAAGAAGAATTGAAGAAAGCATGTTCTTAACTTTGTTAAAAAGGGCGGATTCGCGATTAAGATAGGAATATACTTAATTGCCTTGCTTAATTATATAATCGTGTTCTTCATGCATTCTTAATAGATTAATTCCATAGGAATATAGGCATTAATCTTGTTAAGAATAGACGAATAGTACTTCGGAAGAAGACTATGAGTGTCATTATCGATTAATTAGCAATCTTACATTAACTACATAAACGATAAGTCAATTAGAACGCAATAGGATTGGAAACATAATCACAACCCTGGAATCTTTGTTTTATTGATATCAAAATACATAATTGTTCCTTGCAATTCCTAAATTTAAATTAGAATCACAATTTAGACGAAGTTATATATTAAACTTGATCTTTGCTTGATTAAATAACGATATTAGTTATTCTAAAGTAGTTAAACTTAAGTCCCTTGGGTACGATAATCCGGACTCATTGTCCTATATTACTTGTCGATCACGTATACTTGCGTGTGCGTAAGGAAGCAACAATGACTTATAATGTCATTTTCAAGAAAACTTTTAACGAGAATATGGATGATTAATTTCGGAAACTTTTTCCTTGATACAATCTATATATAGTACATACATTTCATGTCAAACTAATTAAAAAAGTGTAATGTTTAAATGAGGGGGAAAAAGGTTCCCACTCTTCTTTTTCTTTCTTTTTCTTTTTAACAGAAAACAGCAAGAAGATAAATGTACATCACTGAGAAAAGATTTCCCCAACTTTGTTTTTTCTCCCTTGTCCAATGCCTTCTCAATCCTTAGCTGTGCTCCGTTTGCTCGCACTCGACTAGAATGACACTTACTAAACCCTTTTTCTCTGTATCCTTCGCTACGTTTAACCGGTTTCTTTGAAGATCCAGGTCTGGTCCTTGGAGGTCCCACTAGTCCTGTGCCCACCAATTGTTCGACCTAATGCTCACCAGGAGTTGCTGCATGTTTTCGACCTCCCATGAGAGCCTTCCTTGGTCTTCATCCACATATCCCATCTCACAGATTAGTAGTCCCAGTACAGCTGCTTCTGAAATACCTTATTCAAGTCTTGGAAGAAGAGGGGAAAGAGTTGTTTTTATGGCTGTTTGTAGTAACAGAACTAACCACAGAAAACTCCCAAAGAACCTCAGCAATCCTCGGCGACCCAAGCTTCCACCTGACATGGACTATAGCTTTAAAAGGTTCTTGTACGAGGATGCTGACGAGATTACTCAGCAGCCAACTATTGATACTCTCACTGCTGCTGATGAGGAAGTTGATGAAGAATTGGAAGTGGAAGTAGAAGAGACTATATGGGAGTCGGATGAGATGGAAGCAATTTCATCTCTTTTCAAAGGGAGGATCCCTCAGAAACCCGGAATATTGAATAGAGAAAGGCCTCTGCCTCTGCCCCTTCCTTACAAGATTCGACCTTTAGGACTTCCTACACCAAAGAGATTCTCAATTGTTTCAAGGCAATCCATATCAAAGCAAGTGTACAAGAATCCCACTTTCTTGATTGGTTTGGCCAAAGAAATTCAGAGCCTTTCGACAGAGGAAAATGTATCAAAGGTTCTCAGTAAGTGGGGTCCATTTCTTCGAAAAGGATCATTATCGTTGACAATCAGAGAGCTGGGTTACTTGGGACTTCCTGAGAGAGCTCTACAAACGTTCTGTTGGGTGAAGAAACAACCCCATCTTTTCCCGGATGATCATGTTCTTGCTTCTACCATTGAAGTGTTGGCGGGGTCAAACGAGTTAAAAGTGCCTTTTGATTTGGATAAGTTCACTGGCTTGGCTAGTCGGAGTGTGTATGAAGCAATGTTAAGGGGTTTCATCAAAGGAGGAAGCCTGAAGCTTGCATTGAAGCTTCTCTCAATAGCTAAGGGATGTAATAGAGTGCTTGGTACTGGGGTGTATGCTAAGCTAATATTGGAGCTTGGTAAGGATCCTGATAAAAGAACACTTGTCTTGGCATTGTTAGAGGAGCTTGCTGCGAGAGATGATCTGGATTTGACACCACAAGACTGTACTGCTATCATGAAAATTTGCATTAGGCTGGGAAAATTCGAGATTGTGGAGGGACTATATGATTGGTTCAGGAAATCTGGTGGCAATCCAAGTGTAGTTATGTATACTACTCTGATTCACTGTCGTTATTCAGCAAACAGACATAGGGAGGCGTTAGCCATGCTATGGGAAATGGAGGCTTCAAATTGCCTTTTTGATCTTCCAGCTTATCGTGTAGTGATTAAGCTCTTTGTTGCTTTGAACGATGTCCCAAGGGCTGTACGCTATTTCTCTAAACTTAAGGAAGCAGGTTTTAGTCCAACATTTGATATATACTGCAGCTTGATCAAAATCTATATGGCTTCTGGAAGGCTGGCCAAGTGTGAAGATATCCGCAAGGAGGCAGAGATGGCTGGATTCAGGTTGGACGAACATACAATGTCAAAGTTGCAACAGTAAAATTTGAGTATCTTGCGATGTATTTAGATGTACTTTAGAGTTTCTGTTGTTTAAGTTCAGACCTTATCCACCCCTCTTTTTACTTGCATAGTTAATAGCATTGTAACTGTTGGCAATGATAGGTTCTTGTCATATTTCCTTTTCCACCTTAGATCTGCATAATGATGCAATTTTGCAGTAGAATTTTTCTTGAAAAGTGTGCTTGCTTTAACAAGAAGAAAAGCCATGGGCTTTGTGGCATCCGGTAGTAAGTTTACGAACTCCATTTGATAAGAAATTTCCTATTTGTGCTACCATGGAGGTGCTTCCAGTGGTTTGTGGGTTTGGAGGCAAATATTGTGACGTTTTAAGACTGTAAGCACGATCTATGGCGATGTTTGCGGCAATTGAGACAATTTACAATTAGATTCTCACTTGTCCTTAAAGTTACTAGATGTCACATGCAACAATTGCAATGAACATCTTACAATTAGATTCTCACTTGTCTTTAAAGTTACTAGTTATCTCATGCAGCAGTGCAATGAACATCTTCTGTTAATAAAAAAAAAAAAACTTGCCATTTTGCACGGCAAAATAAATGTCAGCTGAATACTTGAGCATTTGAAAACGATCCGTGCTTCAGATTTGGAAAATAAACTCAGAGTTACTTCAATTTTTGTCACTCCTGGTATAGTATCCATGGCGCATTAAAAGAAGGGATTTCCAGCATAGCATCCACAGCATATCAAAAAGAGGGAGTTTCAAGAATAATTCTCCTCCCAGTTTTCAATTAGCGCCATACAATTGAAACTCCAGAAAACAGATACCAATGCCATACAATTGATAGCACATCTACATGCATATAAATAGGTCCTCATCAAAAAATACAGTAGGCCAAAAGCACTTTTTTGCTTTTGAATTGTCCATAAGAGTATCTACTCCAACGAACTGATCAAAGACTGAATAGACCAAATGGGGAGAAAAGTTTGTTTACACACTATGCCCCAATTTACAACAAGCAAACGGTCAATAAAACTAGCCCCATTCACACACTAAGTGGTTCTAATTCTACTACTCAAGAGGGAGGTCAATGAGCTATTTGATTCCCAAAGAAGAGCAAGACATAGGGTTCACCAATACCAAAAGGTGTACAAACTATATAGATGAAAGGTCCTCATATATAGTCTTGATACCTGACCTCTCAGATACAGAACGAATGCATCGAACAGCTATCCCAAGAACCTCCTTCATTTGCTTCTCCATTGCTGGATTTCCGATCTCGGCCGACAACACACTGTCAAAACAATCCGAGCCACGACCTTCTGCCACCTTCAACCTTACCCAGTCAGTTAAGTCTACTCCACCATCTTCGCCAGAGACAACATCACCTGCACACTTCCCACTTAGCAGCTCCAACAAAACAACTCCAAAAGCATATACATCTGATTTGAAGGAAGGCAGTGGCTTCTTCGATGCAGCCAACTCAGGGGCACGATAACCCAACACTCCAGCATCAAGAATCTGTTCTATTGTGCCGGCTTGAGTCATGAGGCGGTGAAGGCAGTAATCCGCAACTCGTGCATTAAGGTCTGGCCCATCCAACAAGATGTTGGTTGCCTTAAGGTTTCCGTGTGGCACCTCACGATCAAAATGGAGGTAGTTCAGACCACGTGCAACATCAACTGATATTTTGAGTCTTTGGGGCCAGGTTAGTGGTGGGCCTTTTCTACCCGGTCGATCTACAAATGTGCAGCACATTAGAGTATATCGAGAATGACCACATAAATATTGAGATCTACACAAGGATTATAAAATAAGAAAACCGTATCACATTCTAGCTGATTTCCAACAAAGTGAATCATGAAACAAAAGCCAAACATCACATTTTTCAGATCCATTCAGAACTCAAATATCAAGAATTTTAGCTACTAGAAATAATAAGTACCATACTGCAAATCCCTCACAGCTTGTGTAGTGAACATCATGTAGAATATATGGTATATTACTATTTGGTGTGAAAAATTACGTGAACAAAAGACAGGTAAGCACAATGTATTGGGCTCTAGACGTGCTAAATTATTATCACATCAAACCAAAGACTAAATACTTGAGTTTCACTTGTAAAATCCGGCCACAGGATCACACAGCAATGCTAAAAGTGCTCAACTATAATGCGGATTGGAAAAACATATGAACCATAAGAACTGTCAGATATATCACAATCAGATTGCCTCATATGAAATATGAAATGGGAACTAAAAAACCTGACTAGACTAAAGAAGAGGAAGACAAAGCTTTTACTATAGATTTACAGCAAAACCTCACATGAGAGTTTAGAGCTAGCACATGAAGCTTACCATAGAGGAAACTTGCAAGACTTCCAGGAGATACATAATCCGAAAGAATGAGCTTCTCATGCTGTGTGGGACCCCAGTAGTAACCTCTTAATCCTACTACATTAGGATGCCTTATATTGGCAAACTTTTTAGCCTCCTTCGCAAAATCCTTTCTCTGCTTTGCCACTCCTTCTCTCAACCATTTCACAGTCAGGAGCAACCCGTTCTCTAGCGTTGCCCTGTAAGACGTACCATGGCTGCTTCTGCCTAGGACTTCAGCCGGAGCCCTAGATAGTTCCTCGGGTGTAAAAGAGATTGTATCATCAAGGAAGTACAGCTCTCCAGCAAGACGATCTGGAGACCTCACATCTAACCTTGCAAAGTTTTCTGCAATATACGAATCTCCAGACTCTGGTGACCATGAGAAATGGCTACCTTTTGAAGGGGAAAAACCAGTTATAGCAGCCATTTTCTCATCTGGACTAATTATTTCTGATGATCCTTTTCGTGAAGTCATAAGATCTTCAGCTGAAACGACTACACCACCGGTACCCTCCCTACTACTAAAGCCAGAAGGATGTGATGGGGCTTGGGGATGAACATCCTTTTTAGTAACTTGAGGATGAGGCTTCCTTGACGCTCGTATATAGTAAATGAAAATGGCTAGTAACACCAAAATAATAAGAGCAATTACACAAGCAATTATTATTACTACCTTGATGACAGTCTTAAGTGATCTGCTTTTCTGGTTTTCTGCTGAAGCATGGCCAGATCCTGATGGAGGATTTGGAAATTGAAGTCCAGAGTTTCCAGGATAGAAAGATGATAATGGAAATTTTCTCAAATTTTCAGGGACAACACCAGATAAGTCATTGAGTGATGCATTAAAGCTTTGGAGGCCATTAGGCAGATTCTTTGGCAGTGGACCAGTAAAATGATTCTGTGAAATGTTTAGAGAAGTAAGTGCACTAACTTGACCCATCGAAGTAGGCAGAGATCCAGAGAAATTATTTCCAGCTATATCAAGTACTTGAAGCGCGTTCAATGAGCCAAACTCATCAGGAAAATAACCAGCAAGCTGATTATGAGAAAGATCAAGAACTCGGAGGTTGGGAGTAGCAGAGGGGGCAGGGAAATCAATACTTCCAACAAGTGCATTGTTTTGTAGGTGAAGTTTTTCAATAGTGGGTAATGTTAGCAGAGAAGTGAGAAGAGGCCCATCCAACTGGTTGAAACTAAGATCAAGGACTGTGATCTTAGGAAACTGTGTGATAACTTTTGGGAGAGTTCCAGTAAGGGTATTGCGAGAAAGGTTTAGGTGATTTAATCGCAGAAACTGAGCTGTAACCTCAGGGATGTTTCCAGTCAATCGGTTTTGGCTGAGGTCAAGAAATTCGACATTCCCCCATTTCTGCAATCTAGTTAGATTTCCCTCTAACTGGTTCTTTGAGAGATCAAGTACTGCAGTACTTCCTGTCACCATTGGAAGTTCACCGGAAAGAGCATTGGCGGATAAGTTGAGGACACGCAATGATGTTGATGTGATCATGCTTATTGACCCTGTAAAATAAAGCGACTGTGTACAGCACAATAACAAAATGATAGCAAATAAACAACTCTTTTTGTTGTAACTTCAGTTCAACACAAGGACGATGAATTACTAGTATAATATTTGCAAAATGTATTTCAAAATGAGAGCAGTTTGGAATATACCTGTGAGGTTGTTTCCACTTAAATCCAATTCTGTGAGGACCAAAGCATCTCCTTTTAAAAGATCATTTGGGACGAACCCAGAAAATCTATTGTTGCTGAGTTTAAGGACCTGAAGATCATAAACGAAATTGAAGCCAGGTAATTCCCCTGAAAGCTGATTGTAGCTCAAATCCAGAACTTTCAAGTTCCCAAATGCCTGGGCTTCACCACCACTTACTAGTGACCCGGTAAGTTGATTATGGCTAAGACTCAAGTACTTGAGCGACTCTGATATGCCAGGCAAAAACTTCTGCTGTTGAGAGGTAGAACTCACAAGTAAATTTCCACTTAAGTCAACATAAGTTGCAGTAGTAAACATTAAGAACTCTGGATCGAAAGTACCATCAAGCATATTTCCATGCAAGTCAAGAACTTCAAGGTTAGCCATTAGCTCAAATCCTTTGGGGATTTTCTTTGTAAATCCATTAAGAGATAGATTGAGGTATACCAGATTATTTAACTTGGTCAATGATGAAGGAAGTGGCCCCGAAAGAGAGTTGTGGCTCAAATCCAAAGATTCAATTGACATGAGCTCTGAAATCGTATCCGGGATTGGGCCAGAGAAGTTGTTCCCAGCTAATGACAGATTCTTTAAGCTTCCTACTTTTCCAATCTCTGGTGGTAAAGAGGAGGTGAAACGATTGTTTGAAATATCCAGATACTCAAGGCTCTTGAATTCACCAATTTTGTTTGGCATTTTTCCAGCAATTGAATTGTTAGCCATAGAGAGTTTCACAAGCATTGTGAGGTTAGCAAACACACTCAAATCTGCATCGGCAGATAAACCCAAGTTGTCAAGGACAACAGCAGCAACATTACCACCATTGCACATTATACCATTCCAAGATGAAGGGCAACCATTAAAATCAATGGACTCCTCATTCCATGACTGAAGTACGTAACCCGTCGGATCATGCTTGATACCCTTCCTGAATTCAAGAAGGGCCAAAATGTCCTGGGAAGGAAGCTGCCCCATAGCAGAACCAAAACAAAGCACTAGTATAAAGTACCTAATTAGCGTCATTATAACACCAGAAGCTCTGCTAAACAAAGTGACAAATTCACACCAAAAAAAAATACAAGAATATCTTCAACCTTCCAAGCTTAAAGAAAATCCAAAAGGGGGCAGCTGTAAGTATGAGGTTCACTATAAGTAGAAGCTCACATCTGAAAACCAATTTTCACAAGCTTATATCCATGCCACTAAACCTCAATAACAACCATCACAGTTCAAAAGCAGTAAAACAACAGCCAAAAAGTACCCAACTTCAACCCAAAATCACAAGAATCCTCCTTCATCCAATAATATATGGACCAAAAACCAAATTCTGTCTAAAAACAGCAAAGCAAGATAGATTCAAGAAGAGCAATTCTTCCACAAACAGTAGCTGAAAGGAGGCAATGAGTGACTAAAAAAGTGCAGACAGAACAAGTTCAGCATTTTCTTACCAAACAACATGCATTTTACCAAGAATGTAAGCTCAGTGACCAAAAAAGAAGCAGTCTTTTTCAAAGATTTACTGAAGAAATTCAGCTTCTTGCAATGATTAGACCTTTCTGAGTTATGTTGGAATCTCAGGTTTGCTCTCACATTCACCTACTTCCCCTCTTCTTTAATGCAGTGTAAATGCACTCAAGTGGTGGCCTCAAAATCTGCATTAAAGTACAAGAAAATGGAATGGACCAGCAAGTGTTTAGCCCTTTAGAAATACAAATGAAGTTCAAGAAAAGGTCCAAACCCAAAAGTGTAAAACCCTAGTGTTGCTTTTGAGATTATATGAATATGAATGAAAGAGAAGCCTCAAACCCCCAGAAATGGCAGTGACACACTCAGCATTTGTCTTCTTCCTACTTAAGAGCATTGTATTCTCTCTCTCTCTCTCTCTCTCTCTCTCTAAAAAGGACATTTTTGTTGGAAAACTCAATAAAGACCCCAATAATTATGTCTCGTTTTATTCTTTGGAATTTTTATTTGGATTTCTAATACTTGAATATTCTTTTTGGAACTCTTTAGAAAAAAATTGAAATTAGAAATTCGGAACTAGTACTAACTTATTAAACAATTTGCTTGTAGTTATTTCAAAATTCTATAGAATATTTTTATGATTTTATATTTTTTTTCTTATCTCGAAATAACTTTTGCAATGTTTTTCAATTATACTTTAAAAAGCATTGTATTTCAAAAATAATGTTTGAGTATCAAATTTTAAATTTTAAATAATTAATTTAAAACCAATCTTTCCAAGTAAATAAACTAAATACCAAGCAAAATATCAAGACGAGACAATTATATAGATGTAGATATTATAATTATTTCAAATTTTAAAAATTACATAAATATTTGTGATTAAATCATATTTGTAAAACTCTCGAAGTTATCATTATATACAATTTTTTTTTAAACAGAACTCTAATTTTAGCAGTTTTCTTACAAAGCAAAGAATTGTAAATTCAAAGGAGGACTCATATATAAAAGTTCAATTGGTATGTTATTCTATTGTTTGGAATCTATCCTTGAGACTTGAATAATACTCCATATTAAGTACCAATTAATATTTCCATCTTTCAATTTTTTTAGATTAATAATTTTTTATTTGTTTAAAAGTTTCAATATTTTGGAAAAAGGAAAATTTGGCAGGAAAAGACGGAGGGAAAAGGAGAAATAGCGGGAAATGAAGGCCGTTTTAGGCGTGATTTGTCAGTAAATTAGGAGTGCTTTTACCCGCGAAAAAAGTATTAGGAATCTTTTCTTTCATTGTGGACGTGAAAAGGATTTATCAAATCTAGTTATTTTAAGATTGTGTTATGTCTCCTTTATTGGGAAGTGATGCGTAGAAGAGTGTGGTTTGTAGACATCACACTGGGTCCTACATTTTCCCTTTGACTAGGGTTTCTATACATTTTTTTTTCTTTTTATGTGTAATTTCTATCCGAAAAAGTAAATTAATATTATTAGGTAGTCGAGCGTATTTTTTTTATACTAATAGTATTAATAGAGATTGGCTCTTTTTAACGTCCACCAAACTTACAGGCCACTAGTACTAGTGAAAGGTTTTCAAGAATAAATGTAATTTCAGTTCTTACTAGTCCACTTCATTTTATCGCTTGTCTCAAATTTCTCATAGTTTGTTTGACCAACTACAAAACCAAATCATACCCACGTTAAGCAACCTTTGCAAAAAATTGCATGCAGTACAGGGAATTGGTTTAATGATGTCTCCGTCTTTGTCCTTTGGCAGTTGGTACAACATATCTAACTCCACTTTCAATTGTTTTCTCATGGATAACAGAAGACTATGAAATATTTATTATGTAAAAGACACTTATGTCTCATCTTAATCATGGGCTATGCACTATTTCTTGACTTTCATCCTCTTATTAGTTAGTCCTTAATTTGTTAATGCTATATCTTTCCCAATATCACTTTGAAGCTTTTATTTTCCTTATCTCGTCACTTTTGCCCTTTAACTTTTCAGAGTAGACTTTCATTCTTCTTTTTCCTTTTGCCTTTCTTACCTAGGCGGAAGATCTTAGCAGAAACTTTTAAGAGTAGGCCTAAGCGTTTGCTCAGAAGATGAAAGGCCCGTAGCTCGTGTCAAACTCTTTCCTTGGGCCCATGGAATCGAAAATAGGGATGGGATAACTAACGGAGCTTTTGCCTCCGTACCTAGTTTTGGGGTCACGATTGAACCTAGACTCATTTTGCAAAAAAAAATTGAAGCCTACCTATTTTACGATCAACTTCAGACTTATCCGATCTGAAGTTAAAAAAAAATTAGTCCGAAGTAAAAAAAAATTGCACCTAAGGCCAAATAGGTCTGAAGTGCAACCAATGGTTTCATGCACTTAAGGCCAATAAATCTGAAGTGCAACAAATATTTTCCTACACTTAAGGCCAAGCCAAATAAGTCTGAAGTGTAACCAATGGTTTCATGCACTTAAGTCCAATAAGTCTAAAGTTAAAAATTGCACTTCATATGTACTTTAGGCCAAAAGGTCTTAAGTGTAACCAATGGCTTCATGCATTTAAGGCCAAAATATCAGAAATGCAACAAATATTTTCCTACACTTAAAGCCAATAAGTCTGAAGTGAAAAATTACAATTCAAATGCACTTAAGGCCAAAAGGTCTAAAGTCCAACCAACGTTTTCATGCACTTAAGGTCAAATAGGCCTGAAGTGCAAATTGCCTAGAAACAGAAATTTGTTCTTCGAATTTTAATAATCCAATATACGATTTAATACCTAAATTATGCCAAATGAGCTCAAATTTTAAACATAACCTCCAAATATCATCAAGAACAAACTCCAACCATCAACTTGCCAAAAAAATAATAAATCTAACGAACCTATTTTGCAATTAAAAAAAAGAAGAAAAAAGCCAAAGCAATAGTAAAAAAAAAAAAAGCGCCACAACAGCTCACCACTGTAAAATATCATAAACACCTTGAAATATGTTCACAAACATCATATAAAATCATTATCACCCGAAAAAGAAGAAGAAGAAGAAGAAGAAGAAGGAGGAGGAGGAGGAGAAAAAGGCCTTAAGTTGGTTAAAAAGTGGGTACAAGTTAAAAAAATTTAAAAAGTGGGTACGGGTTAAATGGCGGCGACCAAATAGGGCACTAGTGCAATTTTTTTTATAACTAATGCCCAAAAATTACTTTTAGTCCGCGGGCGAAACTATTTATATTCACTAGCCGCAAAGTATATAAAATTTATATATCTTTTGTATATAACATACAGAAATGTATAATTATACAACAAATATATTTTTTTGGCTATTATTTGAGAGCTGCTATACAATGACATTTTCCCATAGCTTAATTAGTAGTCTGGCGGCCAAGCTTCTTTTTAGCCAAAAGTACTTTTTTTGTCACTGAATGTGTTTTGTTTGACCAAACTTTAGAAGGAAAAAAATGCTTTTGCTTTTGAGAAACAAAAAAGTAGCTTTTCCCAAATGCACTTTTGAGAAAAATATATCTAAAAATACTTATTAAAAGTTTGGCCAGATACTAATTGTTGCTCAATAACAACAGCAACAACAACAACAACAACAACAACAACCCCCCAGTAAAATCCCACAAGTGGGGTCTAGGGAGGGTAGAGTATACGCAGACCTTACCCTTACCCCAAAGGGGTTGAGAGACTATTTTCAAAAGATCCTTGGCTCAAGAAGAAGAAAATAAACAACAGACAATAGATCAATGACAACAACAGAAGTCAGAAAAATAATATCAGCATGGTAAGACATAAAAAATAGTTGTGTAAGCAATAACAACAACCAGTAATAATACCATAGGAAATAGTGTGGAAACTACATAAACCACAAACAACCCCAGGCGAAACATTATCAGCCTAGCCCCGCTCCCGGAACAACGTAGAAAAACGCTAAACTCCCTCCTAACCTACAACCCTAATGCTCGACCTTCACTCTTCCTATCCAAAGCCATGTCCTCGGAGATCTAAAGTCGTGTCATGTTCTGCCTGGTCACTTCATCCCAATACCTCTTAGGTATACCTGTTAATCGGGCCAGGCCAGACCAATAACAGCCCGGTTCAACCTAGTTCAGCCTAGGTCAGCCTAGTACAGTAGGGGTGGTACGGGGTGGGGAGGGTTGGGGAGGGGAGCCGGGCGACAACGAACAATTTTGGTAACCGATACCCCAGAACCTGGTTAGCCAGTTTCCCTTTACCGGGTTTTTACTAGGCTACAACTAGGTCCAGCCCGTTTACCGTTGTAAACTTTTTTATTTATTTTTTGATCGTTGCCAACGGTCAAATTCAAAAATGACCCTTGGGTAACGGTCATTTTTTGCAAAAATGGCCATTTCGGCCTACCCACTTAAGAAACCCCCCCTCCCTAATAATTAATAAATTATAATTTTAACCTTTTAAAAGCTATAAATAGCCTCCCTTGTTCTTCATTTTCTCCTCACAATTTGCTCTCTTACTACTCTAATTCTCTCTTGATAATATTGCTTATTGCTCTTAAAATTCTCAATTACTTATTATTTCAAGTTTCATTAAATATTTACTTTAGTCACTACAAAATTATAATTATTAAATATCAAGTATTCAAGTGAAGTGTGGTATCAATATTCAATATCATCAAATATAAGTATCAGTCTATCAACTGAAGTTTGATATCAAATTTCGTACGGCTTTCGGAATCCCGGTACACTCGTTCCATCTCTTTCTCTTCTTTGGTGTATATTTTTGTTTTATTATTTAGAATTATTAATTTAATTTCTTAATTTAATTTACATAAAGGATATATTTAGAGCAACCAAAAAAGAGTGTGCTTGTAGGGGTGGTAGTAGTAAGAGTAAAACTTTTAAAAGATCAAGAGGTGGTGCTTGTTCTTCTAGTAGCTTTACACATATTTCTGAAAGTTCACCTGAAAATTTAAATGTAGATTATGAGCAACTTCAAGAAAATTATGGTATAGATGATAATTTAAATGATATTTAATCACCTGATAATCTTGAAACACCGCCAGCTACACCTGGTAATGCTAGTCAAACTCAAAATACTAGGGGTGGATGTCGTGGTAATACAGGTAGGCCTCCCCTCCCTATTAAGAGGAATCGAAGATTAAGAAGTAAGTGCTAAAAATTTTTTGAAAGACTGGAAGAAGATAAAAATTATGTAAGATGTCAAATTTGTAAGGAAGTTTATAAACATGAGACCAGAGGTAAGGCAGCGGGAACGGGCCAACTTCGTAGGCATATGGTAAATAACACCCTATTGCATGGAGTACTGATGAGGAAGGTGGGCAACAAAAACTTAACTGGGGTACTGGCGGTTTAATGGGTAAATACGATATGGCAAAAGACCGAGAATAATTAGCTAAAATGATTGTTTTAGGTTGTTTACCTTTTAGTTTTGTTGCTTCATCATATCTTGTTACTTATATTCAAAGAATTTATAACCCTTTGTTTAAAGGTATTCCTAGAAGTACTTGTAGAGGTGATATCTTTCGACTTTTTGGACAATATCAGACATATATCCTTTATTTGTTTGCTAGTCTTTCTTGTAGAGTTTCTCTTACTTCTTATATTGGTCGTGTTGTTAATGGAAATGATTATTTGACTGTTACATGCCATTGGATAAATGATATGCAAAAATGTACTATTGATTTTAAATATAATGAAGATCAAAGTCATACTAGTGCATTTATAAGTAATACTATCCATGAAGTTGCTATATTTTACAATCTTTCAGAAAAATTTTGTGTATGTCATTTGATAATGCTTCTAAGAACAATTCTGCTATTACAGTATTAAAATTGCATCTACACCCATCACTTTCTGAAATATTTCATGTTAGGTGTGCATGTCATATTTATAATTTAATTGTGAAGAGTGGCCTTGAATTATTTAGAGATTAGATCACTTTAGTTAGAAGAATTGTTGGTGTAATTCAAGGAAATAATAGAAGTGCTAGATTAAATGCATTTAAGAAAAAATATGTACATGTATGGACTAAAACCAAGACTCATGCCTGAAGAAATAGCTACTAGGTAGAGTTATACTTATTTATTCTTAAGATATTGTCATAAATATAAAATGCCTATATCTGAAGTTGTTAATTCTCATTGTACCGATCCTAAACGTTTGTTAACGTCTAGAACTTGGGATGTCATTGAAGATGTTGTAAAAAATTTACAAAAATTTTATGTGGCTACACTTGAGTTTTCTGGAGCTTATTATCCTACTATTGCAAATGATTTAGTTCATATTGCAAAAATTTCTCTTTTACTCCATAATTTGACAAAGAAAGAAGGATATTCTTCTGTTGTTGAATCTATGCTAGATAAATTTAAGAAATATTTGTACCCAATTTTTCCTTTTTTACCTAATTAGTGTTATTTTAAACCCTTTTATCAAAATGATCAGTTGTCGCCAGTTAATTACTGCTTTATATGTTTATATGGATATTGGACAAACCGAAACCCTTGATGTTGAAACTTGTATTTCTGATCTATACAAACATTTACAAATTTTATATAATTATTATGCTAACATTATTGATGCTTCTGCTGTTGTAGATGCAAATATTCCTTCAAGTTCAATTTCAACATCTGCATCCGGTGCTTTGGAGGATAATAATAGTGTTGAAGATTATTTGATTTGGTCTACACTAGGAGAGTATCAACAAACCAGTAGTAGGAACGTTGATGAATTCCAATTCTACTTGTAAAAGCTACTAGAGCCCCGCACAAAGAAATTTCTACCCCTGGGTTGGTGGAGGAGCAACTCAAATCAATTTCATGCTCTTTTGGCCATGGCTCGAGACATGCTAAATGTGCCGATTTCAACAGTCGCATCAGAGAGCTGCATTTAGCCAAGCAAGGCAGCAACTAGGAGATACTCGTCATTCATTGGGCAGCAACGCTTTGAAAATTATAGTGTGCCTCCGAGATTGGATAAGATCATAACGGCGAAATCAAGGGCGTGAAGAGGTAGATGAAGCGGAGGACCAAGAAATTAGAGATATAATGGTTTATGGTTCCGATTCAAGCAATGCCGGAAATCAAGAACCTCATGTTGACATGGATGAACTTACAAAAATGATGCAAAGCATGTGATATATTCTTTCTTATTTTTTAAAATTGTTGTAGACTTTGAATTTGCAAGTTCAAAAATAAAAAAATCAAAATAGAACTAGCAAATTAATTTGAAGTATTATTTATTATTCAATGAAAATATAAAACAAAATACTTTGGAGTTTGATCCTTACATATTGCCTATTGGTCTTATTAAATAATTTTTTGTAACCATTTACTTTCAAATTTCAATTTAAAAATTTTAAAATTCAAATTTCAAAGGTTAATTCTAAGCCTTAATTCTAACTTCTAAGCCTTAAAAATTTGCAAACACTTAAGTATCAATAACTTTGTATAAGAAAAATAAAATGTACTTAAAAAATAAGTAACCCAATCCGGTCCGAACCCGTTAAGATCGAATCGGGACGGGCCCTAATGAGACCAAAATTTTCCAGCCCGTTACCAGCCCGTTTACCCTACCCACTACCCAACTTGGAACAATAACCAGACAGTTTTTTTTTTCGTGTCCAACCCGGACCAGCCCGTCTAGTTAACACCTATATTCTTAGGCCCCCTTCTACCTCTCCTAATATCTGCCAATGTCAACTGCTCACACACCATCTAAGCCTCGCTTTCCGCATCTTGTCGTCCTTGGGAGCCATGCCCACTTTCTCTCGAATATCTTCATTCCTAACCTTATCCAGCCTAGTATGCCTGCAAATCCATCTCAACATCCTTATTTCTGCCACTTTCATCTTCTTGATATGAGAATTCTTGGCTGCCCAACACTCAGCCCTAAACAGCATGGCCGTTCTAACCACCGCTTTATAGAACTTGCCTTTAAGTTTCGGTGGCAGTTTATTGTCACACAGGACTCCAGATGCTAACTTTCATTTCATCCACCCCACTCCTATATGATGCGTGACATCCTCGTCAATCTCCTCACCCCCTGGATAATTGACCCAAGGTACTTGAAACTTCATCTCTTGGAGATGACTTGTGAGTCAAGCCTCACGTCCATGTCCGTTTCTCCCGACGCATCGTTGAACTTACACTCCAGATATTCTATCTTAGTGCTACTCAACTTGAAACCTTTAGACTCAAGGGTCTATCTCCAAACCTTCGCTATTAGAACCAAAGAACAACCGAGAATCGTCGGCTCTCATACCAAATTAATTAGTCACCAAATTATTTCTTATCAAAAGTAATTTTTTGAAAACCACTTTCCAGATTAAGATGGTTTTAGAAGCAAGGCCAAACAGGCTATAATTAAGATTAAATGCAGTAGTGAATTTTATATACTAAGTGTATAGTACAGTGTATTATACTATACACTATACTATACACTTAGTATATACTATACATTTCGTATATATATACACTTATATATACTATATATATCAAATATACCTTGATATATAATACACTATACACTACACTTAGTATATATATAATACACTTAGTATATATATACTATGCTATACTATGCACTAAGTATTAGTGCATTAGCTAATATATATTATATTGAATATAGCTTATATATATATATATATATATATATATATACACACACACACGTAAATATATATATATATATAATAGACTATACTATAGCGACCAAAAATAGCAACCAACGTTGATCGCTATTTTTGGTCGCTTTTCTAATTTACAGAAACAAAATCGGGATTTCCCCCATTTATCTTATTTTCCCAAAATTTCCCAACTCTCTTATTATCCCCGGTCCACGTAATTCGAAAAATTTGATTGATGTATATTTGCAACCTTTGATTTATGAGCTAAAACAATTGTGGTACGATGATGTTGAAACATATGACATATCAACCAAACAGAATTTCAATTTGCGTGCTAATTTAATATGGACAATTAACGATTTTCCTGCGTGTGGAATGTTGTCTGGGTGGATGACTGCTGGGAAGCTAGCTTGTCCTTACTGCTTGGAAAATAGTAAAGCGTTCACTTTGAAATATGGCCGAAAGCAATCATGGTTTGATTGTCATCGTCAGTTCTTGCCTCCCGATCATGAGTTTAGAGCATTCAAAAAGAGTAAAATGGAATGTGATTTTCCACCTCCGATACTTTCAAGAGAGGAAATTTGGGAGAGGGTCCAGAACTTCAGTAAAGTTACTGAAGCTCCACCTTATAGATTCCTCGGGGGCGGTGTTACTCACAATTGGGTGAAAATGAGTATATTTTGGGATTTGCCTTATTGGAAGGATAATCTTCGCTGTCACAACCTTGATTTCATGCATATTGAGAAGAACTATTTTGATAATTTGTTCAACACATTGATGGATGTTAAAGGTAAGACAAAGGATAACACAAAAGCTAGAATGGACTTACAAGAATATTGCAGGCGGGCTGAATTATACTTGTAGACAGCAAACAATGGTAAGGTGTTCAAACCCAAAGCAAGTTACACATTCACTTTGGAGGAAAGGCGGCAAATTTGTGATTGGGTAACGAAATTGAAGATGCCTGAGGGTTATGTCTCGAATTTTGGGAGAAAAGTTGATATGGAGGTAGGGAAGTTGAGCCATTTGAAAAGTCATGACTGTCATGTTTTCATGGGGACCTTAGTGCCTATTGCATTTTGTGGTTTGCCTGAAAGAATCTGGAAACCCATCAAAGAGATTAGTTTGTTTTTCAAAGACTTGTGTTCTTCCACATTAAGGGAAGAAAACCTACTCCGGATGGATCAGAACATTCGTGTCACTTCTTCTAAGATGGAAAAGATATTTTCATGTAGGTTTTTTGATGTGATAGAACACCTTCCAATCCACCTTGTACACGAGGCACGACTTGCAGGGCTTGTTCAATGCAGATGGATGTATCCCTTTGAGAGGTAATATTATATGTTTGATGTAATTTTCTGTTTTATTTTAATGTTCTTGGCTAACCTGAAATTATATAGGACAATTGGCAAATGCAAACAATTTGTTTAAGCAGAGGAATAGGATTTAAGGATCTATATGCGAAGCTTATCTTGCAAAGGAGACTGCTCATTTTTGCTCTTATTATTTTGAGAGTAATGTGCCATGTGCTAGGAATAGGCCCAACAGGCACACAGTCGACCTTAGGAATGATCCATTATATCCGCCTATGTCCATATTCAATCAACCAGGCCGATGCTCGAAAGATGTTAGAAAGAGAAGTGTGAGTGATATGGAGTTCAAGTCAGCTACACTTCACGTGTTGCTAAATTGTCCCGAAGTTGTACTATTTCTCAAGTAAGTATTGATTTAGTATTTATCAAAATATAAAAATTACTGTGATTACATCTCAATGCAACTACTAAAAATATTTGATGTGTCACAGTCACTTCATGGGTCAATTTGGCCATGATGCTGTATATACGAGATTTGATACGTGGTTCAAACAATTTGTAAGTTTCTTCTTAAGATATTCTAACACTATGTAGGTAAAAAATGTTTGGAAGTTATGCTAACATATGAATTTTTTTAACAATATGTAGGTAAATGATCCAAATAATGGTGTAAATCAATTTTTGAAAGATATATCTTGGGGACCTGGGGTTGAGGTCAGTACAATGTCTAAGTACGTTGTGAATGGATATAAGTTTCATATCAGTGTTGCTCTAAAAATAAAAGTAGCAACAACAGTGGGGTGTGGGTTCAAGGTGGTGGTGACAACCAAGATGGAAATATTGATTATTATGGTGTGCTCAAAGAAATAATATAACTAGAATATACAGGTTGGCCATATAAGAAATTGATACTCTTTAGATGCAAGTGGTTTGACCCACGCCCAACAAGAGTGCACAATCAGTACAACATAATTGAGGTTAATCATACGAGAGAGTATGATCGCTATGATCATTTCATAATTGTACATAATGTTAGGCAAGTGTATTATACTCCTTATCCATTGCGGAGGAATAAGTCCGATTGGTGGGTTGTAATAAAAACTAAGCCTGTGGGTAGGGTGGAAAGCGAGAATGTGTTAGATGTTGCATATCAAAACGATATCTCTACTGTTGATCAAATAGCGGACGAAGTTTTAGAAAATGATTTGGAACATCTTGAACACATATTGGAAGAAGTTGATATTTCTGAAGTAATAATTACAGAAAACGAGGAAGAAGTATCAACTGATAAAGCTCAAACTACTGAGGAAGAAGAATTCTCGGACGAGGAACTATACGTCGATGAGCTTTAAACAGTTGGTTTCTTTAACAACTCTCGTTTATAGCTACTTTCTTTATATGTTTCAATCTAAATATGTATTATATTATGCAGATGACAGGCAAGGGTCGAGGTAACAATGATTCTAGTAGTTCTCGGGGTCGAGAAAAGGCTAGGAAACCAAAGAGGAGGGTAGAAGATTATACTCCATCTTGTCCTGCCATTTCAGAGATTCCTATGCCTACGTCTTTTCCTCCACCCCAGGGCTATTCTGAGCTGCCACAACATCACCAGCCCTACACTTTGGTGCAGACACCAGATCTTTCGTCATAGGGCCATAGGAATGTACGTCCGACATACAGTCCAGCTGCCGCATATCCACGTGGATCTCAGCCATCTGCATCGCATGGACCGCATCAATCCATGTCACATCCACATGGATCACAGGCATTAGTGTCACAGCCACTCGGGTCACAGCAATCAGTGTCACGTCCCCTTGCGGCCCATACAGCTATGTCGCAGTCACAAGGCTCGCAGCCATCTTCATCTTGGATTCCATCTATTACAGGCCTTCGCCTGTGAGACACTAGCTCTGACCCCCCTACACCTTTCACACATGCCTCTGATATACATGGTTCGGACGGTGATGGTGATGATGACGAGGAGGTGCATCGTGATCAATATGACAGGATCATCATAGCCCCTGAGGGTGATGGGTAAGAGTTATTTGCTATTTTTACGTTTATTGTTTTGTACAGTTTTACTAAGATATTAATGTATTTTTTTTATTAAATTGCAGGTTCATCTCTAGTAATATTACTACAAGGATAATCACCCAAGCCACCAGAAAGCTATTAGATGGCCCTTATGCGACTTGGAGTGATTTTCCATTCTCGCTTAAGGAGCAAATTATGAATTTAAGGTATAAATGTTCTTTTAAGCAGTACAATTATTTATATTTATGATATTTCCATCTAAATATGTATTATAGAATATAGCTTGTGTTTATATATATATATATACATACATACATACATATACATACATATACATACATATACATACTTACACTATAATATGATAATTCCATATAATACTTAACTTTTGAAATACAGAGCAAGTGTGTATGGGAACACCACTATAGCGCGGATGTAGCTGCTAATTTCCATCTCAAGGCTCGTAAGCGGTTATCACATTGCTTCTCCAAAGCTAGAAAGTTGAACTAGAAGCCCCCTGGTTGCTTCAGCATTTATGGGAGGATTTGCAAAGGCAATTACTAACCGCAGAGTTCTTAAAGAAGAGCGAGAAAGGAAAGAAAGCTCGTACTTCTGAGAAGGGAGGATCCCTGCACACTGGAGGTGCGATCAGCCTAGGGATAATAAAGAGAAGAATGGTACGTAATTGCTTAATTTAATTTTAATTTTCAACGTATATCTACTCTGTTTCTTAACTAAAATTTATGAGTTTTCAGGAAAAGAAGTTGGGACGTCCGATGAGGCAAGATGAGTTATTCAAGGAGACTCATATTGTTAATAAGAAGAAAAATACGGATGAAGAAAGGTGGGTCAAGGGCCGAGCCTCGACTGTACATATAAGTTTTCAATTTTCATTAAGTATTTTGATTTACTTTTATATAACTTTTGAAATACTAATTCAATGTAATTTTTCTTATAGGGTCGCTTCACAGCTGAAGTAGAGGAATTCATATGCAGTCAGCCACCTAATAAGTCGGGCGACCCAATCCAACCGTCGGATGAGGATGCTGAAAGACTATGGATGCAGGCTTCTGGCGGTCCAAAATGGGGGAAGGTATATGGGCTTCCCACTAAGAAATTCCATCGCTATAAGTGTGAAATGCAAGGAATCAGGACTTCCGCGCAAGCCGAGCAACTTGGTGGGAGAGCCTCTCCTCTGTGCGGGAGACTGTGGCAAAGCTCACAGCCGAGCTAGAAGCCTCTAAGGAAAGAGAAAGGATTAGAGATGCTCAGTATATTGGCATACAAGACCAGCTCAAATCTCTCTTGGCTTCTGGCGCTTTTTCGATTCTCCGGTCTCGTGAGTCATCGCCAGAGGCTTGCCTTCCCCGTGCTAGTTCCTCCCGTCCTCCCCGTTATCATTCCTCCGGTCCTAGACAACTACATCCTTTTCCAGACCGTCTTCGTGATGAAACTTCATCAGACGATGACGATAATGATGTACAAAATAATCCTTGACTTGTAATAACAATTAACTTATTTTGTTTAACTTAATGTATAAGTTCTCTTGAACTTTATAGTTTGTTACTTTTAATGTTGTTGTTGTTGTTGTTGTTGTTGTTGTCGTCGTTGTTGTTGTTTATGGCATAAAATGCTTGTTTAGGAATTTGGTAAGCTGGCAGGTGGTGTAGCTGCCAAAACAGGTAGTTTCTGCCAAAAATGAACCAAGAAAAGCGACCAACGTTGGTCTCTAGTTGGTCGCTTTTCTCTGAAAAAAAAACAATTTTCTGAAAAATAGCGACCAACTTTGGTCGCTATTTAACTCAGATTTATCAAAAGCGACCAACGTTGGTCGCCATTCAATTAAAAAAAAAAAAATTCTGCAAATATAGCGTCCAAAGTTGGTCGCTTATAATTATAAAAAAATAGTTCTTGCAAATAACGACCAACTTTAGTCGCTTAATTTAAAAAAATCAAAAAAATTAATTATATAGCGACCAACGTTGGCGCCATTTTTCAGATTATAATAAATAAAAAAGAAAAACGTAATTTACATTTGGAGACCAACTTTGGTAGCATATTAGCGACCAAAGTTGGTCGCTATTTTCTTTACCCGGAATATTTGGTCCTTTTACCTTAGAGACCAAAGCTGGTCGCTAATTGGTCCCTAAGGTTAAGGGACCAGCTTAATATTGACCAGGCCTTTTTGGTCGCTTTTTTGTCGCTTTTGGCCAATAAGCGACCAACTTTGGTCGCTTTTTTTCGGATTTCTAGTAGTGTGTTTTGTTATCAAATAGCAGTTAGTTAATAATTATTTGCAACAAGTTAATCTTTTTTATAATTTTATTGATAGTCTATGTTACTGTGCTTCCTTGAAATGCAAAGACAACATAGTGCTTTGAGAAAGCTTATAAGTAAGTGACAGTGGTGGAAATGTAAATAAAATTCTAAGCATGTTAGAGAGAATGCTATGAGATGGTTATAAGCGGTTGTTGTTGGGATTGCCTTCATTTATTCCCTTGTCCGAGTATTTATAAGGTAACCTAAATACATAAGTAGACCAGAGTATCCAAAAAGTGAAATAAAGGTGCATATGAAACATAGTTGAAGAACAAAAGAACAAAAGAAAAAAGTTGAAAGTTTTAGTTGGAAAGGAAAACACTTGAACAAGATTTCAAGGGTATAAAGTTCCAAAAAAGATTCAAAAACATTTATTTCAAGTGGATTGTGTTAAAATTTGGCGGGTAAAAATTTATAGGGATATGCATCAAAATATAGTGAATATAGTCCATTAATGAAAATAAATCGCGACAAACTATTAATGGTTGAATATGTATACCTACAAAATCAACTAAAATTTTAGTTAACTGTTAACATTAAATGAAATTTTTTTATGAAAGTTATTCGTAATGGCGCGAACATCCTCCTTTCAAAGACGCTAGACTACTATAGTGATCATATTTCTTAATCTTCAAAGCAAAACCATTACAAGGGTGCAATTGAAAATATGTTTATCATTTGATCCGTTCTTTAAGCATAAAAGACTAAATTGTATAGTAGAATACATACGTACAAACTATTTATCTAATAAAATATCAACGAGAATTTAGAGTAATCAATTATATTAGATGATATTATCAAATCTTGTTAAAAGTTGATTACATTCTCACCGGAAAAGCTACTTTAAATTACATACTTGCCCTTGGGAATAAATAGAAGGACAATAAGGATGGTAGTATCAGTTATTCCAACAGTTCCTTTGGTCGAAGCCCTGTGTGCCACTTCCTGCATCTCCGCCTGTGCCGCACTGGCGTTCAACCAAAGGTCATTTTTGAATTGTTTCTAACTTTCTTATTTTCCTTCAGTTTTCCCTTTCCCGTTTATCATTGAATCTTTTCCCCAAATTTCAATGGTTTTTCATTGCAGGTAGTTAGATTCAAAGCATTTTTCTTTTATTGTTGAATGTTTTGGTTGTGGAATGATGCCAAATATTATTTACCTTGCATATGTCTATTGAACTTATAGAAATATAGCTATTGCTGAATCATAATCTATGGGTAGCTCTCATGTTCAGTTTGAATTAGTCAAAAGGGTTTGTTTCAATTTGTTGTTTGTAGATGATTACCATGGCTGATGTTTGATTGAACTGCATTCATGTGATTTCTGATGCTCTTATTTGGTTAACTGCTGGAGAACTGGCTCTTTGTTTTGATCTGGGATAGATATCTGTCTAATTGCCAGCAGATTCCTTTGGTGGGTAATCTATAAGCCCAAAGACTACAATTGAGGCCTGTGGCATGTCATTGTAACGTAAACTTTTTTGGACCAGTCGCTATACATTATTAGTCTGTGTCAGGGGCGGAGTTAGAGTATAGGAAGTGGGTTCGCAAATCCAATAGTTTTGGTTCAAATCCTGTATTTGTCTTAAGAAATTCATTTTATACGCACAAATTATTAAATTTAGAACTCAGTAATTCAAAATGACTAAAATCCTGAACCCATAGGCTCGCCTCTAGTTTGGGTTATTTATTGGGAAGAAAAAAATGGTGCACTATTTCATTGTATTGAAGGGAAAGGGTTAAAGGCTCTATCCCAAACATCACTTGCCTTTATGCATCCACGCCAAATGGATACACTTGTGCAGATCCTTACGTGCAACTGATACATGCCCATACCAGACCTAATGGGACATAGCTTTTTTCACATATTCTCACTAGGTTTTATGTTCCATTAAGAAAATGATGACATGAAAACTTTTGATAGCATAGCCCTCAGGCTTTGTTCTCATGGTAAGAGCCCAAAACGTGATATTAATTAGGTGCACGTCATGGGTTCGAACCTGCCGTAGACAAAATGGAGAAGGATAGAGAGGGGGGCCCCGTATCCACCTTATTTCGAACCGTGCACTACTGGCCCTCAAGGATTTCTTGGTTATGCAAGAAAAACTTTTGATAGCATAATTATATTGTCATGAACCAGATAACTCAATGGTATTAGCGATGCAACATTTTTCTTATTATAAGACTAAACCATATTCTGAAAAGATGGGACCTAGTTTCTCATTAGCAATGCCCTTACTTAACTTGAAAGCATGTAGTCTCAAGTCTCAATGGATCTTGCCACTGAACCAAACTGCTATTGAAGGAGCACTATATGTTCTTTTTTGATAAGGTAAATAGTATTATTAGCAAAATGGGAAAGGCTCCCGTATACGAGAGGTATACCAAAAAGTAGAGAATCTACAACAAAATATGATTTTCTACGAAAGACACGCAATCATCTATACAAGTAGGAATTTCAAGGGTGCACCAAAAAGCAATCAAAGACAAAAGACTATTCCTCAAGTGTATAATATCATTTTCAATTCCCTCAAAAGCTCTTCTATTTCTCTCTCTCCATACGACCCACATAAGAGCTAATGAAGCAACCTTCCATGCCTTTTGTTTTCTTCCGATATGAAGGAGCGCTAAATGTATGACCATGAACTTTTACGCAATGGAAACAACGATGAAATTAGTAGAAAGCAAAAATTTAAGAAGAAATTATTGGCTAATGACATCAAAAAGTGTTTGCTAAAAAGTGTAACATATACTAATTGATTCTAGAAGTTGTTAGAAAGACTTCCTTCTCCAATTTGAGGGACACATGGCTTTTTTTCTCTTTCCGTTGTTCACACATGGCTTTTAAGAGTTTTAATTTGGGATATGCATCAGTTAGAAATTCCTTCTGATGCATGGTCTATTACCTGTGTTCGGGTCCAGATTTCGTAGATGATTTTCAGAAATCCTACTTATCTTTTCTTTTTAAGCTTGCAGTCTTCCCGTATCCTTCTGTTTGAGCACTAGCATTCAACTTTATATTGATTGATTTCTTTATCTCATTGCAAGTTTCTTCTTGATGTTCAGGGAGTACAGCTGTGATAAAAAACGCTGATACTAAATCGGATTAGATGTATAGGAGCACATCATTTTGGTAGATGTATTCATAAACAAGAGAAAGATTACTTCCTTCATATTAGTGCGTGGCTCAATTGCTATGCTGATACAAAATTATCTTCCTGGTTGCATAGAAGCTTCTTGTGCGACCTCTTTCTCATCTGAGATCACAAAGCAAGACTCATGTAACTGGGTTTCTGGCGCCGAATCGTTGAAAATGAGTCCTGAAAATGAACGCCCTCTTGATGGCTGTAGAAAATTTAATTCAAAGGATGGTGATCCTTGTTCCTTAAACAGTGTAGATGGTTCACGACCTTCAACTTTCAGTACAATGTCTGGAAGTTCTAAGCCCCTTGTATATCGTAGGAAAAAGTTCCGAAGAAACCCTCTCATTACTTTCTCCATTGAAACATCAGCTGAAGTTAGGCCTAGCAATGGATGTCCTTCTGAGCTTTGTTCTGAGGTCCATCTAGGAACTTTTAAGGAAGACTTAGTTGCTGGAGTTGCAGTTGAAAAAGTAGCTACTGCAGCTCCTATTCTGCTTCCTGCTGAGTGTAATAGAGGGAACCTTCTTTCTAAATCAAATTCTTGTGATGGTAGACCTGAAGTACAAGAGCAGTGCTCTGAAGCAGCATCAAGAAGTGATATACAAAGGACTTCAGATTTTTTTGTAAATGATAGCCATTCGTCGTTGGACTTTGATTCTTCTTCATTGAAGACTGATGTGGGTGATGCCAGTGAATGCTCCTCATCTGGTGCTTTAGTTCCTGAAGGATTGGATGATAATATGCCAGAAAAGGATATATGCATAGCAATTCTTAGAAGTTATGGGTTGCTTGAGAAAGTTCCGTTTAATGAGCTCCGCATGTCTGCTAAAGCCTCTGGTACCAGTACTGACAACTGCTCTTTAATCTCATGCAAAGCCTGTGATTGTTCAGATACTACATTGAAGATGCTAATCTGTGATAATTGTGCTGATGCATATCATTTATCTTGCTGCAATCCTCGTATACGGAAAATACCTCGGGATGAGTGGTTTTGCCAATATTGTTTGATTAAGAAGCGAAAATTACTGGAGAAATCAACTTGTAAATCCCTAAGTGGGCCCGTCGAAACTGAAAGTTCTAGAAACTTATTATCTGAAGGTGAATCAGGACCTATATCTCTCATGTTGAAGGACACCAGCATATATAGAACCTGCGTCCGTATTGGCAATAATTTTCAAGCTGAGGTTCCTGACTGGACAGGCCCAGTGATAGAGTATGTTCTATATGTCTATTTTTTCATTTTTTCGATCTTCCTGTTTACTTAGGGAAGTGAAAATGATGATATAGCTTTGAGTGGTTTTATCACATAGGCTGATAAACCTCAATGATTGCTCATCCTGTGCCTACCTTTTGTAACCATTTGTACTTGTCATTTTCAGTTGTTATGTTTTATGGAGTTAATAATATTATTTGATATGTTGGGGATCCCAACATACAAGGTGTTACAATGTAGAGAATTTACACAAAAAGCATGATTCTCTACTAAAAGAACTCACTCGCCAATTCTAACTGGGAAATTGTATAACACACACAGAAAAAAAAGACATCATTAATCTCTGTGAGGGAATTTGCTAATCCTTCAAAAGTCTTCTGTTTCTCTCTTTCCATGTTGCCACGTGACCGCTGAAATAGCTATTTCTCATGTTCTTCTCTCTCCTCTTTGATGGTTCTACATCACAATTTGATAACAGACATATTCCCACCATACGCCATCGCCTATATGCAGTGGTGCAATTCCACAATCAAGCAATAAAGTTAACATACTCTTCTGCTTGTTTCACATTAAGCACCAACTGGCATCCATCAGACCTTCTTCTCAAATTCTCTACTGTAAAGATGGCTACTGAAGCTGCTCTCCATGTGAAAAAGCAAACTTCCTTCGGTGCTGTCTGGATCCATCATTTAATGTTGTTTTCATCTCTGCTGCTTCATTAATGTTGGACGACTCCTGGTGTGCTCATTGGACCTACCTAATGAAATTCTCTGTGCAAAGAAAGAAACATGTGGAGATACATTTTTAAAAAAGGAGGAACTTTAGAATGTCTAGAAAATGTTAAAGCATATGGTGGCATGTTTTGCATCTACAACTCAAAATGCTAGTTGTTCTTTTTTTCTCGTATCTCATTATCTATGATTCTATACCTGCTAGTGCTAGCACATCTTTCCTTTTTCTGAAACTTAAGTAAGATTGCTTGAATGCTTGGTTGGATATTAATCCTCAGGTTTTCAGTTCAAGATGGATAAGCATTAGTGGTGGTAACTATGGCATATGCATGTTTAGGTTTCTCTTTATACTGAGGAAGCCTTATAATGCTCACAGGTTTCATGCTCCGTATGTCCTGATAATTTTGCACTCTAATATCTGAAAATCTCGCATATTGTAGAATGCTGTTAATGTTGACTGTTTTTATAATTGGTTCCTCTATTTTGTACTGTTCCTATATTTTGAGCATGGCTGCTGCTTTATTTTTGATAATGAGATCTGATGCAGTGAGGTTGATCGGTTTGAACCATTAGAAATCAGGCCTTCCAAGTATCTCAGCTTGCATGTAAGTTCTACTCCTGAATTTTTTTTTTTCATACAATTGGCTACTCATTTCTAGGATAATTACTTACAGAAATTGTATCGTTCAGGAATGCTCTTCTAACAACCCGTCATGGTTTAGTTCTATTGGCAATTGGCTTCAGTGCCGGCAGGTCATTGAAGGTATAGGGGAATATGCAGATGGAAGTATATGTGGGAAGTGGCGTAGGTAATCAGCTGACTCATTGCACTTTTTACTAGTGAATATTTCTTTGCTCCAGCTTTAGGTTTTTCAAGTGGATGTTAATTTTGGATTGTTTCATTGAAATTGTTTTAGCTCTCGAAAATGGACACCAATTACATGTTTCGAGCAGATTAATTTGCATTTGTTCCCTTTATTTTTTCTTTCTATTAATGGGAAGGAACACAAGTGAGGAAAATGGACTAGTGAAGATGGAATTTGGTGCCTCAAACAATTCAGATATCTAGGCTCGTTGTTCCACGATAATTGAGTGATAGATGAAGATGTTACAAATAGATTAAAAATTGGATGGTTGAAATAGAAAGTGTCATCGGGGTATCATTGTTGGGAAGAGTGTCAGGCTAATAGAAGGGAAAAATAATTAGAAGAGAATAACAATAAATTGTACAAGACATGACAATACCAGATTTATTTTGTTCGACAATTTTTGCCTACTCCACGGCCACACAAAGAATAGCTTTATTGATACTGAGAGAGAAAGAAGAATGTGAGGGATGATTTACAAATGAAGAGAAAGGGCCCTTTTATACGTAGAGGGTTCGCTGAAAAAAGTTTCAGCAAATGTGAAAACGCGGCATTACGGCACCGTAATTTGTGAGCCGATTCTTTCTTTCACGTTTTTGCAGCCCACCAATTTTGACTTTTTCTTTCTTCTCTCATTACTTTCTTTTCATTCTTACTTTTTCTCTTTGTCTTTTTCCACTTATTGTATTCTTTCTTTTCTTTCTTTTACAATGAATAATATTTGTTCCCATCAATCATGTGGTAGGAGGATGTCTACCGAAGTAAAAGGCAAGTTCTATAGAATAATTATAAGACCGTCAATGTTATATGGGAGTGAATGCTGGGCTGCTAAAGTCCAACACATCTACAAGAAGAGTGATACATAATATGTATGCTAAGATAAATGTGAGGTCACACAAGATTAGACTAGATAAAAATCACTACATTCGCCAGAAGGTGCATGTAGCGTGGATCTCCAGATGCTCCAGTTTGTAGGTGTTATCATGATGAGTTGAGTTGTTAAAAAAGGAATGAGATAGACCTAAAATCATATGGAAGGAAGTTTGCTTGAAAGACCTACTATCTCTTGGAATCTATGCAGAGTTCGCGAAAGATAGGACACAATGGAACAAAATATTTATATAGGCAATGCCAATTCGTAGGAATATTTTTTTAGTCATGTTAATACGTTTACTTTAAGTCCTATGCTTTCCATGAGTCTTTTAGCCTATTAGAGATTCTTATGTCACTATAAAATATAGAGATGTTATATAGGACATCTAGTTTTTGTTTTATATAATGTTAGCTTGAGATAAATTTAACTGAGGAACATGGTCATCGAGGTTTCACATAGCAAACCCCAACTTATGTGTGACTGAGGCATAGTTATTGTTGCCAAATACTGAAGTTCCTTCCATATTAAAATAGTACTAGAAATTGGTTCTTGCTCATCTAAGTTCCCTTGTTGATGGAGTAGTTTCCCATGCGCCTTGTTGGGCTTGTCTAACCACAGCAAGATTAGTCTTACATGTATCCTTTCTTAGTCACACTGCTATTCAAATGGAAGAAAGTTCCAAGCCATATTCATTCATCAACGAAGCTATCCTATTCCTTCAGAGTCCTTTTCCTTCTGTTCGTCTATAGTCAAAAGCTCAATTCTGGAAATGATATCTCTTTGACTCAGCAGTTGTTGTATATCCTCCATTAGGTCAGGTTGTTCTTGTTGCTATAGGAGGTAACGGCATTTTCTCTTCAAGAGACACATGATACTTTAACCAAAATTTACTCCACTCTCTACCAAACCCGTTCAATTGGATTCTCACATTCCAGTTTGCAGCTTCCTCCCAATTTCACAGCAACAGGGAATTATTAGAACTCCAAGCACTAACCACCAAAATCCCTATCCTACTTTACTTATCCCACAGAAGCGTATTTCATTTTTCGAGTTGCTTGAGCAAGTTAACCACCCACTTCAATTCTTCATTCATCAAGAAAAATTTCCCATAAGTCATGACGCCTACGATGAACAAAAATCCTCCCATGCAACTTGATAACCCTTTTGAATCTCAAAGTTTTCCTCTCAACCCGCATTGTAAGACACATGAGATTAAGCTGTATCAGTAGCTTGATAAGAAAAGTGCTGAGATCAGTGATAAGTGAAAGTGGTTGTAGAAAGGGAAGTTCCCATATGAAAGCACCCAATAGTGTGACGTAGTGGTCAATGAAGTGGGTGCAAACCTTGAAGACCAGGGTTCAAAACTCAATTGAGACAAAAACACTAGGTAATTTCTTCCCCTCTGCCTAAGCTTGGTTGGCAAAGTTGCTTGGTACCTGTGTTGATGGGAGATAGCTGGTACATGATATAATAGTCTAGGTGCGCGCAAACTGGTCTAGTCGGTACCATATTAATAAAAAAATAGGGAAGTTGCCATATCAAGGCATCCTGGATAGCTCCTATCTCTTTAATTTCCATTCACACTTCACTGGGATCATGTTATTTGTCTATTCTTTTGTTGGAAATATTCATGATATTTTGTTTTTGTGTTGATTTTCATCCATTAGGATACCTAATCTCCATCTTGGTGTTATCATGTCAGGGCCCCACTATTTGAAGTTCAAACAGATGACTGGGAGTGCTTCCGTACTGTCCTTTGGGATCCACCTCATGCAGATTGTGCTGTACCTCAAGTATGTGAGTTTTTCAGTCCAAATATTGTGTTCTACATCCTGTCTTCGAGTAAACTCGTTTACTTGCTTAATTCCTTCTAGATTGCAGTTCCACTCTCCTTTCTTGCTTTTGTTAGAGATGGTTCTTTTTCATTTTATTTTTCTTAGTTGGAGAACTATTTTCTTGTTAGGATTAAGAAGTTTGATTCCAAAGTCGTCTAGTTGTTTCACAGGCTCTATAGGTGCTTATAGCTTCAGTGTTCTTCGCCAACTATGATCTGCAGGGAGATGCTCGTGTTTTACTGTAATAGCAAGTGTAAACAATTTTGGGCTAGTATATTTGCAATGTTTGATCATCTTGCAAAACTTCTTCCTTCCCTAAAAATGGAGGTTTATGCTGAATCAGATAATACCTAACTAATTTTGGCTTGGACTCTTATATCTTCGGAATGACAAACCCATTGATAATCTAAATGATTTCCCAGAAGTAGAGTATATGTGTATTGAAAATCCTACAAGTGCCAGAACATTGATATAGTTACTTGCTGTTCTCTTTTACTGCTCTCTGGTTTTTCTTTTGCCATATTCCCATTTCACTGAGATCCATCCTTATTAATATTCCTTAAATTGCTTTTTAATTGCTGTTGATTGTCTCACTCTCAGGAACTAGAAACGGAGGAAGTTCTAAAGCAATTGAAGTATATAGAGACGGTATATATTGAAACCTTGTTATCGCATTCTTTTCCTGTTTCGGCAAAGAAATCAACTCACTTACATACTTTCTTTTGAAAGAGGTGTAGGTAATAAATAATGATGCCAAGATCAGATCCAATCAGCCACAATTATATTTACTACAAGAAAATTTTGTTGTGCCACATTCTTCTAAAACCAAAAGATTTTCAACTGCAGTTATATTTCTCAAATATTTTCGTTACATTAGCTGTTTAGTATATGTGCTAATGCAAATTCATGGAACTTTTTTTTGGTGTGTACTCAATGTGGTTTCTGCAAGCTATCGTTTTCTGAATTCTGCTGTCTCTGCCTCTTGTATACTGAGGTTTTCCATTTGTTATTAAAATTGTTTTTTAGTTGAAGAGATTTTTTCTATGTTTCTCTTTTTGGTGATTGTATTATATGCTATCCAGCTTTTCCTTTTTATGCTAGTGGAGTAAGGTCTCATGGTCCAATGACTGCCTCCCTGTAGACAACTGTAACACAGCAGGATTCTGCCCCCTTTTCGCTTTTAAACAGCTCAAATTTTGAGAAACTAGGATTTACATTTTCCAGAATATGGTTTCCTGAGACAAGGAAAAATGAGCTGGATTTTGGTAATGAGTTGTTTTATGCTTATCAACTGTTAATTGCATGCCCAAAGATAGGAGATCTGCGCACCCTCATTAAGAAAGTTTTGTATCTACAAAGTTGTTTCAATTATATTTATTTACTAAGTTTATTCCTTTGTGAACGGAATATCTGATTATCAGAAAAAGGGGGAGTCAAATTTTTAAAGTAGTCATAGTGGATCCTTGTTCTACAAATGATCTGTGCCATATTTTCCCTGATAAATTTTGTTCAGTGTGCATTGCAACACTCTCTAGACCGACTGATTAAGATATATGATATTGAACCTAGTGTTGTTCTGCTGTTTAGTTGAAACCCCGGCTGGCGGTTAAGAGGCGCAAATTGGTTCAAACCTCAGGTGCTAGCTCACGGTGCTTCACAGAGGATTGAGAAGATATAGGCTTCATGTACGGAAATGTTCATCTTGTACATTTAAGTATACAAATTTTGGACATTTGAATTTGTACTACATGAGATTCTCATCACAGCACACTGATGTAATTGCTTCAGAAACATTTGTGCAATTTAGAAGGTGCATTGAATCAATCAGCTGCAACTCGATTTGAGTTTTCCTGGCCACACTTCGTCTCTTAGTCCATTTATATGTTCTCTTTATGGGGCATTTACTTTTTGCAATGTGAGGGCTGACAAATTAACATCTCAGGTGTGATGAAGTCACAAATTAACTCAATATGTTCTCTTCATCCTTATGTCACATTCCTGTAATGCCTTGATGAATTCGTGAGGCCCTGATTTGTGATTGCAGAGTAGAGAGCAGGTGTGGGGAAGGCAAAGTGAGAGCAAGATAAGGGGAAGGGGAATTTTTACTGTGATAACTTCGTGTTGGTGCTTTTTAGTTTCTATTTTTCCGTTTGGTATAGGTAGTTTTATGAACAGGAACCTACTCTAGGGTATTTTGTTGAATAGCAGAATTTATTTGCAGCTTCCAGCGGAGCAACCTTCTTCTCTGTCGAGTTTGTGGCAGCTGTCCCCTGATCATTTGGTATCTCTGAGTCACTCTTCCAGGTTAGGAACTTATGGTTGTGCACTGCAGCGCGAAAAAAACATGAGGTCTCCAGAAATTGTAAGAGGGGCTTCTTTCAGAATTCACGAGTCTTGCTTGTGGTTCATTAGTATTTGATACAATATATCTTGAAGGCCAATTTTAACCTGTGGAAGAAATGATCTGTGTATCATTAGAGCCAGAAAAACACAAAAGTAGAAAGAGGGATACACATAGATGCATTCACATCCGGTATTTCATTTTTAATTTGTAACGATTGGTAGTAAATATGTACAAACGGTTAGCACCTGTATCATCGTTAGTTCCCTTCATCTGCAATAACGTTAGGAAGCATATTCTTTCAACATGATTCATTATGTGCGAAGTACTTGAAAGTTTCTTGGGGGAAACTGAAATCTAGAATTTTTGCGTAAACTTATACCATCTTGACAAGGGTTGTGATAAACAAAAAGGTTTCGATAATTTATGTTTTCAAGACTTATACTGACGAAGTACTTAATTTTTGCACCTATGATTTTCTCACTTTTTTCTTTTTTACTTCTCTTTTGCCTCGATGCTTAATATTCAGGTATATTTTCTAAAAATGAATTGTTAGAAGAAAATCACAAAAAGCATAACAAGAATGGTGCCGAGACTGGAAGATCAGATATGGTATTGAGCATTCTTCGCTCACTTGGAAGGCAAATGAAAGGGAATCTCTCTATATATATATAAAACTGACGGACATTGGCCCGGTGACGTGGCACTCTCTTAATCCAGGATTACAATCTATCTTTTTTTTTTTTTTTTTCTTCATTTTTCCCTATTTCTTCCAATTATTCTTTTTTTAATTGTAATTATGTAGGAATCCAGAAGTATGTCTCATGAAAAAGAATTCCATAAGTTATTAAGTATTAATAACCAACCGTTCCTTCAGAACCCAACGGCCATATTTTAAAAGACGTGGCAATTATATAATGCCCCATCTCAATGATAAGGAATTTCTGGATCATATATGTTGAAATGGGAACTAAGTAAGTTCTTCATATTTGGCTTTAAAATTCATTTGACATCTTTCAAAGCTTTTGTCCATCTCTGTTGAGTGGATGCCTCCTCTCCCGTTTTTGAAAAGGTTTCGTTTTCCTTCCTTCGTTCAAACATGCATTTTTGTTATTCCTTTACTCACTTATCCCATTTGAATGGATGTCGTCGGCGTTTGAATTTCACCCTTATGTAGAAATGACTTCAAAAGGAGATGCTTTCCGCCAAATAAAGAGAGGTAAAGCCCGTTTGTGAGTTCTCCATGAACGGCTGATACCAAAATCAACAGGTTTTAAATTTCAATGACAACCATGACAGCGAAGATTAGAGACCCATAGAGTTAGAGCAATTGGTGCCACTCTTCACATCCACACTACCGTATCTTTGGCAAAAGCCATATATGGAAGATATAAGTATGATCTTGTAACGACCCGACCGGTCGTTTTGAGCTCTAACGCGTCGTTCGGCAGGTTGAGGCCTTAAGTAACTTCACTTCATGTGTGATGACTTGTACGTGTGGTCGGAATTGAATTTCTGGAAGTTCGGAGTTGTTTCGAAAGGAAAATTCTAAATTCGAAAGCTATAAGTTAGAAGAGTTGACTAAGACTTTTGAGTAAACGACCTCGGAATCGGGATTTGAAGGTCCCAATAGGTTCGTATGATGCTTTCGGACTTGGGCGTGTGTTCGGGTTGAGTATTAGGTGGTCCGGGAGCATTTTGGCGCTTATTATGGAAAATTGGCATTTTGAAAGTTTTAGAATTTTTATAAGTTTGGTTTGAAGTGGATTTTGATGTTATCGATGTTTGTTTGAGGTTCCGAGCCTTGGAATAGGTTCGTATCGTGATTTATAACTTGTACGTAAAGTTGGCGTCATTCCGGAATGTTTAAGTATGAATCAGACGCGTTCGTCGAAGTTTATAAGTTTGAAAGTTTAAAGAAAGGTTTCGATCGTCGATTCGTGGTTTTAGTGTTATTTGATGTGATTTGAGGCTTCGAGCGAGTTCGTATGATATTTTAGGACCTGTTAGTACGTTTGGTTGAGGTCCCGGGGGCCTCGGGTAGATTTCGTACGGTTAGTGGATTGAAGTTTGACTTGGGGGATTTGATGAAGTTGCTGTCATGACTGTTGCTGGTTTCCTTGTACGCGATCGCGACGAGTTGTTTGGGGCGACTGGTAAAAATGTTCTATGCGGTTGCGAGATTAGGCCTGCGATCGCAGTGCTGTGGTCAGTTGTGCTACGCGAACGCGTGAGAGGAGATGCATTAGCGAAGAAGGAAGGGAAGGCCTGAGAATTTCCACGCGTTGTTCATCGAGATCACATGAGGCTGTCCGCGATCGCTTAGGTTTGGGTATGGAGAACATTGCGTTCGTGACTAGTTGTCTGCCTTCGCGTAGGACATTTTTGAGGTCAGTGAATTTTGGCCTTCGCGATTTTGCTCCTTTCGCTCATTTCTCTCTTGGTTTGGGCAATTTTTGGAGAGCTTCAAGGGGTCATCATCTATTGCAAGGTAAGTAATTCCCACGTATTGTAAGATAATTACATGAATTCTATAAAGAGTTAACATGGGAATTTGTGAAAAATTCTGGAATTTTGAAGAAAAACCTAGAAAATTTAATTTTAGATTTTGACCACAATTTTGGAAATGGAATTACGAGTAAATCATATATGAGTTCGTAATGTTATGGGTGAAGTTTATTTTTCGAAAATTTTCAGAATCCGGGCAAGTGGGCCCGAGGTTGACTTTATTGACTTTTCGAGCGGAGTTGGGAATTGTTATGAATTGATTAATTATAAGCATTGGAGTATACTTTTGATTGATTTGCACATTATTTGGCTACTTTCGGACCGATGGGCATTGGTTTGAGGAGCTAGAGAGGCGTTGGAACCGGTTATGGAACTTCGAGGCGAGGTAAGTCTCCTGTTTAACCCTGTGAGGGGGAATTTACCCCGTAGGTGCAGTTCTTGTTGTATGCTACATGTTGTGGGAGCTGCGCACGTATGAGGTGACGAGTGTGCGTATGCTAGAGTTTTTGATTATGTCCGGGTAGACTTAGGTTCACACTATGCTTTAATTGTATAATTTGAGTTATCCTTGCCTGTATAATTCCCTTATTTCGCGTTGCGACCTGAGACTAGGCTTGCATAGAGTGATAGACTCGTTATTGTAGAGATTTGACGAGCTACTTGATTGGCCGTGGAATAATTGTGTTTTCCCTTAAGAAATTCTCGCACGTTGTGTGTTTTCATTGAAAAGCTTCTTTACATTTCATAACTCACACTTATCTTCATGAGTAGGGTCAAGGATCCGTTAAAGCTTTCATATTCTAATGGGATCGGGCTGTTCGCCTCGGCAGTATCATATTCTCATGGGAGCGAGCCGTTCGTCTCGGCAGTATAATAGATGCATCTATGATTCGTGCCGTTCGACCCTTGGCAATGTACATTATTATGGGATCGGGCTGTACGCCTCGGCATTTCTATAAATACTCTTATGGGATTGGGCTGTTCGCCTCGGCGGCGTCGTGCGTAATATTTGGCAAGAAGCCATCGTATCCGTGATTTTTCCTGATTTGAGTTGTGACGATCTATCTGGTAGGGACCTTTTTTCATATGTATTCCGGTTGAGGAGGTGATCGATAATTGAGGGCTTGCGTTTACTGTTCAGATGAGGATCGTACCACGTGCTTAAATTTGTTTTTACTATTTTTACCATGCCTCATCCTTGTTTACTTTCTGTTGTACTTGATTTATTGGACCACTAGTAAGTGTCGATGTCGATCCCTCGTCACTATTTCTCCGGAATTAGACCAGATACTTACTTGGTATACGTTGATTTACGTAATCATACTACACTTGTTGCACTTTTTGTGCAGGTATATATATATATATTTCTGGTTGTCTTTTGGGTGCAGAAGCGCGGGTATTGCAGGAACTTTATGGTGAGCTGCATTCCACGTTACGATCCGCAACATACAGAGTCTCCATCAGAGTTATTTACATTCTCCTGTCTAACTTGTATTCCAGACAGATATTGTATTTTATTATATTTCTTGGTAGATGCTCATGCACTTGTGACACCGGGTTTTGGGGGTTCCTACTGGATGTTCATTATTGTAGTTCACGTAATTATTATCATTTTACCTTGTAATTTATGCTTTATATGGAAATTTATAAAGAGAATTCACGAGCTCCTACGAGTACCCGATATTTATTTTATTTATTTAATGGGATTTATGATTTCAAAATTTTAAAAATAAGTAATTAAGTCGACAAGTCACGATTGACTTGCCTGACGGCGACGTTAAGCGCTATCACTACTCTTAGAGGATTTTGGATCGTGACAGATCTCATGACACAAGATATAATATATTCTGGATATTTGTAGTGCGATTGACCCTGACGAGATTTGGCTAAGCTTATGGACATGCTTTTTTTATCGGCGTATCTAAAAATAAAGATTAGGACGAGATATCAACAGAGAAGAATCTATGATTTTTGGACATATGGATATATTGAAGGATCTTATCCAAATTAGGAGTATGGCGCTTTTCTCATAGGTAATTTCCTGTTTTTATTGAATGGAGGAGAATAATAGAGTAATTCGATGTACTATATTATGTCTGCTTTTTCCTCTACAGTTAATTGATCTCATTATTCGCTTTGACAATGTTGAAAAAAAAGGTTATGAAGGATAGTAATTTCTTTGTTTAGCTATCAGGTTTGTCTCTTTTTATATGGATAGAACTTTTCTGATTCATTGCAATTAAAAATACTCATTCCTACTTTTTTGTATCCTCTTTCACTTTAGAAATGGTGGTAAGAAGAGGAAAAAAATAAAAAAAAGGAAAAGTAACTAAAACGTGTTGGAGTGATCCAATAAAATTAGAGAAGTACGCCCCCTTTTTCTTGTAAGCACTCTTCCGCGTTTTTGATTATTCGTATTTATGTGCATGAGCATGTCAAGTTTACTATATAATCCATTTTATACTATAAGTTAATGTGCTCATTTACTTGAAGGATAAAGAAACAAATAAGAGAGATAACATGACCACACAAGATGAAAATACATAACACTCTTTTGGAAATTTTTATTGCTTTTGAGAACTCAAATAACAAAGAAGAAAAGTATATGTAGTATATCGAGTTATACTGGTCCTTTTATGAAAATTACCGGAGTTTGACCTCTTCTTTTGTATTCTCATTCGGCATACATATCCTTCTTTCTCATGGAAATACATATCCTTCTCTTTAAGGGAAGTACAAAAATATTTATATACAAAAATTTATCGATTAGAATGATTTTTATATATTTACTATTCTTACAAGGATGTAATGCAAGTTTACATGAAATAAAAAGATTGATAATATTTGTCAAAAGTTCGATAAATGTTAAAAACACAAGAATTTACAATTGTATTTGATTGAAAGGAAGGCATATGGTGATATCTATCTATTAGAATTGATCAGTAGAATTAATCGACGAATGCGTCAGCTTCGTCACTAAGAGGTGATAAAATTTTATATCTTAGACTTACGACCTGAATATATTTAATTTTTATTATAATATGATTATTAGTCAATTCTATTTTTCGAAAGCATGAACTGTTTCGACACTTTTACATTAGCCTTCTGATGTTGTGTCGGCGTTGCTATTTCTTTTTGGGTTCACTTTAGAGGTTTTGATTTGATATGACTTATGGTTTTAGCTTTTGAAAATTTAAATATCGAAAAGTACCTTAGCATTGAAGCTTTAAAGTTGTATGCTTAGACTATCTTTGCAAGCAAAATTAAGAGTACTTTTAGTTTTTTCAAAACTTAATTTAATTATTTTTAATATTCGGGTACTATAAAGTATTTCCTAAATGAAGCGCGGACAAATTAACTAGTTTCCTTAAAAGGACTGTCCTAACCCAAGTTGGAAAGAGGAAAAAAAAGATATTGCGCTTGGCTTTTTGCTCTAAGGTAAGTATTTACTCGCATCAAGTGTTTATACAAAATTAAATAATTCAAGTAAATATACATATCACTTAATCATGGTTAAATAAAAATTGTGTATGGAAAAATTGTACAAAAGACATGTCTTGCCTTGGTTGATTTAGTGTAACCAACACAAGCGTCAATTCACTTATTTGTGTAAGAGATTAATTGTACTACCCATCAAAATCCAACAGTAGCACCATAATGACGCATTTGTGCACGAAGCGAGTTCATTGAAGGACAAATAAAGAACTTAGAACAAGTATTACATAAAACAAAACGTTGTTGAATATAACGCAGCGAGAAAATTTGGACATATCAATCATATCCAGTTACTTCAATTCAAGAATCAAAAAGCAGTTAAGAGATTTGGACATACAACTGTTAAAAGGAAACGTGCCATCACACAAGATACATCCCAATTCATCAACTTAGTGGTGTTCTCTTGAACATAAAGTACATACAATAATAAAAGAATTGTTTAGTCCTGAGCAACAAGGATTCAGCAGGAAAAAAAACTGAAAATCTAAACTAGAGGAAAAGAATACAGCAGGAAGGTATTAGCAAGACCTTCACATTCTAAGCTCCTTACAGCTTAATGAGCCATGTCGAAGCTGATTGAGGTTATAGTGAAGTACTCGTAGAGCCATGTGACAAAAATTGGAAAGAATTCAGGCCTATAACAGTCCAGACGTTACGATCAAATGTTTTGTTTTGGATCTCACCTTCCATTTTGATTGATGAATTGCGAAAAATCACCTAATCCAGATGCCATGGCATCTGTTGCAGATTCAGCCTCTTCTTCTTTGGTTTTTGAATCAACATGAGTCTCGTCTTCTGAATTTTCAATTCCTCTCTCCTCAACAGTCTCCAGAGCACGAATACCAGAAGCAGAGTCTTCCCCTGCATTTTTCCGTAGCCAAGCCTCATGAAGTTGTAAGACATATTCCAGGTGCCATAGGACTTCTCCCATTGTTGGTCTGCTCTTCCCCTCGTCCGCTAGACATTTCTCAGCAATTTCTCCAAATTTCATCAATGACTCTGGGGAATAATTTCCTGTGAGTTGTGGGTCAACGATGGTTTCAAGCCTTCTTTGTCGTTGAAACCGCATTGCCCATTCTGCAAGATTGATCTGATCTCTTGGTAAGCTTGGATTTATAACAGGGCGCGCACAGATGACTTCAAACAGCACAACACCAAAGGAGTAAACATCAGATTTCTCAGTCAACTGCTGCCGCCTGAAATACTCAGGATCCAGATAACCAAAACTTCCTTTCACTGCTGTACTGACATGAGTATGCTCCAAAGACGGGCCAGTTTTAGACAGCCCAAAATCCGCCATTTTCGCTACAAGATTCTCATCTAACAATATGTTAGTTGTCTTGACATCCCTATGGATGATTCCACGCTCCGACCCTGTATGAAGGTAATGCAGACCACGAGCTGAACCAATGCACACCTCTAGTCTTTGCTTCCAACTTAGAGATGGTAGATCGCTGCCAAAGAGATGACTCCTGAGTGTTCCGTTGGCCATGTACTCGTAGACCAAAATCATTTCATTCTGTTCATCACAGAAACCTATCATGGAGACCAAATGCCTATGCCTTAGCTTAGAAAGCATTTCGATTTCTGTTTCAAATTCTTTCAGACCTTGCTGAGATTGAGGATTGGCTCGTTTGATCGCACCAAGGGTGCCATCATCGAGCTCTGCTTTGAAAACCTTACCAAATCCTCCCACTCCAATCACCAAGCTCTCGTCGAAGTTACTTGTGGCTGCTTTAATCTCTGCTAGAGTAAACCGCCTTCCAGATCTTAGAGTCCCAAGACTTTGATATTGTACTGATCCCTTACCATTACCATTACCAGTGCTGGTCACAGCAGCTCCGTGAAGGAATAAAGGCCTCCATCCAGCTTCGCTTTTCTTTGTGTCGTCTTTGCTTCTCTGCCTTCTACATAGCCGTATAATCAGCATGATTAAACCTGCAACAATGGCAATGGATGCAATACCTGCTCCAATTCCTACCCAAAGGATTAAATTTTTTGAAGTTGTTTTTTCTGGAACATCCTCATATTTCTGTACATAGGCAAGATTACCATTCCGACTCAACTTGAAAACCTCCAAACCATTCAAAAGAGCATCAGTGCCTGCAGAACCAGTCGTTGTATCAGGACCAAGTTGCACCCAAAAGCTGCTACTTTTCGACGGCATCACGTCAAAGTAATCCTCATGGTACGCCTTGTTCATTCCCCCAGCTCGTGAGAAAATGTCGTAGTTGTCAGCAGCAGTTTTGTTATTTATATAGATTTTGAAGATCCTTTGGTTTGGTTTATTATAGTCAAACTCACAGAAATGTAAGCGAACAAGGTAATCAAAATCTGGATCCACTTCCAATTTCCATGACATGTTCAGTCGCTTCTCCATGACATCTGTGTTGCTCATAATTCTTGCTGTTTCATACACAAGAAGAGGCGCAATAGAGGTGTCGTTTGGGGAAGCATAGGTAATGTTGGAATGGTTTTTGGCTTCTGCACCTGCATCTGCAATGATCATATAGCTTGAATCTGCCTCCCACATCCTCCTCAACCCTGAATCTCTAGTGGATTTAATTGCTGAACCACCAACATTCAACCTGTACATAGTTTGAATCCCTCGTTTACTTAAATTTAAAGAACTGTTAGCACCATTGCCACCGACTTTACTGATGGAGTCAACAAATAGCTTATCAGTCACAGGGATTATCTCTATGGCATTAACAAATCCAAAAGAACCTTTGTTGGGAATAAACTCGAGCACAAAGACATTAATATCGGAAGTCACAAAATACTCCTTCACCAATGAGAAAACACTTGAATTGCCTCCGGAACCTTGCAAGTACAAATTCTTGTGCAAAATCTCACCAGCAACATTAAACTCCGAAACCAACTTCAAACCATTTGCAGCAACAGCAAAGTAGGACTCATTCGCATCGTGATTCCCGAATGAAAAGGGATAGAAATGGAGTCTGAGGAAATAACTACCAGGTGCTATTTGGAAAGTACAGTTAACACTTTCATCAAAAAATCTGGCAGTTTTGTAGAGTGGCTCATAAGATGAGTCACCATTAAATGAAGCAGTTGTTGCCTCAATACCTGGTGAACTCAAAGTGACATTGTTGCCAGAGGCAGAATCACCTATCCATTTACTACCATCCACATTCACACTGGAATTAGTCCCACAATTTACCAAAAGAGTCTTTGTTTGAGCTTCTCCAAATTCAACAAACACAACTAATATCAAAACAAGAAACTGCCCAAACACCTCTCTGCCTTTGACTTTCATAACTCACTATCTCAATACACCCCCAAGTTAAATACACTCTCAGCTTCAAAACTGCAACCACCAATAGTTTGTTTCAAAACTAGAGAAATTTTCAAATATGAAAAAACCCTAAATTTCAATCACGGCAATCACTTTCTACCCAGAAACAAAACAACCTATGTATATATATCTTGTGGTTAAACCTTGAAATATCAAAAGTGAAGCATAAACATAAAAAAGAATACCTTCATCAATCTCTCATAGGCAACTCAGAAGCTCAACAACATGGGAAAATAAACCAAAAACCCACAAAGAAAATGTCTTCAAATGAACAGCTTCAGCTCAGAAAAAATAAAAATCCAAATCAGCAAGCAGATCTGAAACCAAGAAAATGGTCAAAAGCTTGAATCTTGGAGACAATGGTAATCAAAAAAGAAAAGAAAAGACACCCAATTTGTCAAGAATGGAGATGAATGAGTCTAAGGACAGATTACCTAAAAATAGTGATTACAGGGAAAAGAGCTTCTCTTTTATTTTTTTAAATTTTTTTCAGAGAAACAAAGAGAGGAGAAGGGGAACATGGGTAGGCTGGAGTTGTTTGAAACAGACTGGAAACATTCATATATTGCACTGTCTGTCTTTCTCTTTTGGGAATTGCTCTTTTTCCTTACCACCATATCTGTATTACTATTTTATTACTCCATGAGTATTTGTTGTAACTGCTGTAACAGCCATTTTTAGAAGTAGCCTTAAAACTAGATACTTTACTACTCCATAGTATTTATTTTTACATAATTCATTACATTTTTTAGTTTAATATGCCGTGTTGTTCATAATTTGCAGCCTAAATTTTTTTGGCAGGATTTTCGTTTAAATAAACAGATTAGAAATTGCTGGAATTTCCATTTTTCTTTATTCCCTACGAAACAAGTTGCATTTTAATACGTCAAGATTTGACTGTTAGTTTAAAAGAATGGAAAAGGTTAAATGTGTCTCTATACAATTGGAAATTCCTTAATTCCGTTTTGACTTTTAGCTTATTCGTACAATTATAATTAATCCTTATAATGGCGTAAAATAGGTGACTCCAAATGTCTAAATTTTTCGAAAAAAAAGTCTATTTTTACCTTTCAACTTTTGTTAGTTCTTCTAAATTAAAAGTACTTTCAAATTAAAGCTTCGTGTTAAAAGTAAAAGACAAAAACCAAAATTGCTCTTTTAACAAAGGTAAAATTGACTTCTGAAAAGGAGTTAAAAATTATCGAATAAGAATTTCTAATTTAAACACACACAAAAAAAAAGTATTTCAATTTTTTTGAATATTTACAAGTTATTTTATGTATTAGTTTGTCGATGCCAGAGAATGGATCTCCATTATTTGGTTGGGTTTGCGGTGGTCACATGGCCATGTTTGGAAAATAAACAACAGTCCAAAAATAGTTACAAAAACAGCACTCTGTTATGGACAATTAGAATAGTAAATCCATGTCTTTTTGCTCCTCCGTACCTCAGAGTACCACTATAAAGTTGTCGAGATAATAGCTGTAAAGAAGAATAAATGAATAGAAACATAATCGGACCAACTTTCAATTTGACAAAAAATGAAAAGGAAAAAAGTTGAATTAATTAAAACCAAAAATGACACCCATAAGTATCTTGAAACATTTCATAATAATTTTAGGTTTTTGAAAGAATTAGTTTTGGAAAATAACTATAATTGAAATAAATATCATTAACGTTCTACAAATTTGTAAACACTTTCATATAAGTGAAAATTAATTGATTAAAACATCTTATTTGCTATTAAATGTGTTTTCGACGTAAACATGCACTTAAAAATGGTTTAACACGAAAAAGCGGGTGAAACTGATATTTGAAGAGAGAGAAAAAAGAATAATTACCGTCGCTTTACTGGGACCTACTGACAGTGGTTGGACCCATATTATTTTACTGAAAATACAATTATTTTGTATGTGTGTTTCAGCACTAATTTGTTTTGATTTTCAATGACATGTTTGGTTTTAATTTTTAAGACTAAAATAAGGGAATCCTACGAAAACGTCCCAAAAAGTCTCAATTTATCGGCCTCTAACCATTAATCATATATTTAGCAAAACTAGCCAAACACATATAAAAATTAAATATCTAAAAAAATAAGGTTTTTTGTCTCCAAGAATCACACACAAAGATCTCCTTCCATATTTTTAAGCGTAAGTAGCAACATTAGAATGCAAGACGGAAAAAAAAATTCATGAGTGAGATAGCAAATAAGGTGATGAAATACAATATATATATATATATATATATACAAGATTCTAAAAATCTAAGCAAAAAAGGACTTTTTTCAATCGGTATGGTTGAGATTCATTAAAAACATATAGATGAGTCAATATACAAAATTTGAGGAAGATTGAAGGTGATTTGGACTGAATTGGTATCAAAATTCGTAGTTAAAATCGAGTTCTAAAAGTTCTTCTGCGACACATGTATCAACATGTATCACGCATGTATCTCACATGCAGGTATACATGGATATACATGTGATACACATTTGATACAAATATGATACATATATGATATGTAAGTGATAGGCAGTGTGATACACATAGCATTTTTTCATGTTCATCTTCTACATCAAATTTTCAATTCAAACCACCTCAAAGCTCCACCAAATCATCCCAAAACTGAGACTCAAGCTCCTTAAGAAGTATCCAATCTATTCTAATAACACCCACTCAAAAGAAAGCAATATTTTGACCTTTTTTGCCTACAAATAGCTAATTGGCTAATATAAGTAATATTTTATGAATTTGCCAATTTTAAAATAAGTTACTTATAAATGAACATAGCTGGTATTTTCCCCTAAAATAATTCTTAAATCAATTTGCTTTGCATTAATTTCTAAAAAGAACATATATTTGGTTGGGATTATAACTACATTAAGGGGTCGTTTGGTAGGGTGCATAAGAATAATGCTGAATAAGGTGTATTAGTATTGCTGATATATTTCTTATCCATTATTTGGTTTGATGTATTAAAGCATTGTACAATTTCTAAAAGAATTGTTTGTTTACAAAAATACCCTCATAACTAGTCCATCACTTTATCTTTTTAAAAGAAACATATGTTGATGAATGTTTTTATATGAAAAAGTTTAAAAAATTATTTGATTTGTCTACCTATATTGTAGTATAGAACTGAATATTTATTTATAAAAAAGAAAATATGCTAAGTATTTATTTATCTACTAGGGATATAATTTTATTTCTCACTTTCATGGATTATTAGGCAAAGAAAGTTTGAATTTAAATATTAAAAGAAAAATGAATTGATTACAAGTACATTCCAGTACGTAGTAGTAGAGTACAGATTTATAAATTTACAATGAAGAAATTGGCGGAGTATAGATATAAATAGCGGAAGCAATTTCAGTATTAAATTTGACATCAAACTTGCATTAATATAATAACATATTTTAATCAAGCATAAAATTTGAAGAGCAATTTTGTCTTTAACTAAGCTAATGCATGCATTAAAACTCATTGCATTGTTAATACCATAATTTTCTATGCATAGGATATGTCACGACCCAAAATCCACTATAGGTCGTGATGGTGCCTGAACGCCACTGTCAAGCAAGCCAACGACGATTTACCAATTTAATTACTCATTTTAGTATTTTTAAATCGTAATTTTCCTTAATTAAACAGTACAAAATAGAATTTACAGGGTAAATGATAATATTTACATGAACCACAATAATGAACAACCCGAAGGAACCCTCAAAACTAGATATCACAAGTGCACTGACATTTTGTAAGAAGTACAACAACAATACAACATCTGTCCAAAATGTAAATAAGACAGGATAAATAAATGGTACGATGAACACTCGATGGACTGCGATGCATAGCTTGCCCGAAGGCAAAAACTAAGAAGACTATAACACCGGCGAACCTTAATGTGCTCCAACAAGGACGACGATACCACATCACAAATGAGAATTCCACCACGCTCGGAAATATCAAGTCTCGTTACTCCATCAACCAAAGCCTGAACATTCATAGTCCGATTGCCTTTCCTCCGCTGGAATTAAATGCCGAACTTCTAAATCATGCACCGAGAAATCCTCTTGTCAAGCCATTCAGAGCCTCGACAAATAAACAAACACCATACCATTACACCATCACTGCGCGATAACGACACCTGAACATCATAGCAATCTGCGCTTAGCCTCGAATCCATCGAAAATACAGCTACTGAGCTGAAATGACAGAACATCCTTCTGCAAGGCGACGATTATAGCCTGCCCAAATATGCATGGAAAAACATCCTGCACTACTTATGTAGTACCATTAAAACTCCTCGATGCGCAATTGATAACAAGCGCTTCACGTCGCATAAGATTGAGTAGGAAGGAAATAGAGGCACAAGCCTTAATGGAATCAAATCGCACGATGAGGAATCAAGAAGGGAAGTGCTTCTAACAGCTCTGTAGCCTCTCGAAAATAAGTACAGATGTCTCCGTATCGATTCGCAAGACTCTACTAGACTTGCTCATGACTCGTGAGACCTAAGTAAACCTAACGCTCTAACACCAAGCTGTCACGACCCAAAATCCACTATAGGTCGTGATGGCGCTAAATGCAGCCGTCAGGCAAGCCAACGGTGATTCACCAATTTAATTATTCATTTTAGTATTTTGAAATCGTAATTTTCCTTAATTAAACAGTATAAAACAGAATTTACAGGATAAATGATAATATTTACACGAACCACAATAATGAACAACCCGAAGGAACCCCCAAAACCCGGTGCCACAAGTGCATGTGCATTTTTCAAGAAGTACAACAACAATACAACGTCTGTCCAGAATATAAATAAGACAGGATAAATAAATAGTCCGATGGAGACTTAGTGGAATGTGATGCGTAGCTTGGGTTGCCGCTCACATAAAGTCTCCTCAACAGATGTGCCTACGCGCCAAGATGATCACCAAATGAACCTGTCAGATCCTGCACATTTAGTGCAGTAGTGCAGCATGAGTACGTAAATCAACGTGTACCCAGTAAATATCTAGTCTAACCCCGGAGAAGTAGTAACGAGGGGTCGACATGGACACTTAATAGAGGTCCAAATAAATAACAGGATAATTCATAACAGATATGAAGCGCACATCAATAGTGGAGTAAATCTGTAATTTCATAATTTTTCAATTATTTCTTTTAAAGTATAAACTTCTCGATCTTATATTCTACCTTAATAGCTCAGAAAATGCCAAGTGTCAATACCAAATAAATAACGAATACCATAAAATGCCGGGCATCAGTGGAAGGTTTATCTCGTGAACATTTGGACTGCTAGCGGTATAACGCACGATTCTGCCGAGGTCGTTCGGCCCGATCTAGAATAAGGTGTACACTGTCTAGGGTCGTGTCGCACGAACTATAGATGCATCTATATACAATACATGAGCGCCAAAATAAATATAGTCTTTACCGTTTCTCAAATAACTCGCCTACAACTCAAAGTGTTAAGGCTCGGTCTAGTATACATATATTTATTTCTAAATATATGTAAACGAGACCGTTTCCAAATTCAGTTATAACTTTAATTAATTAAGCCAGCAGAACGAGTTCAAATAATTTCATTATTACATGATAAAGTCCTAACTTTACCCAGACATAAACACGTTTTAGCTACGTACTGACTCTCGTCACCTCGTGCGTTCGTAGCACCCACAACTAGTTGCACATAACAATAAATATCACCTAAGGGGTAATTCCCCCCTCACAAGGTTAGACAGGAGACTTACCTCGCTTCAAATTTCCAAAACCGGCTCCAACACCTCCCAAACACCTCAAATCGATGACCATCTCTCAAAAACTAGTCAAACAAATGTGCAAATCCATAAATATATACTCTATTACCCATAATTAATCAATTAATAATACTCCCCAACTCCGCTCGAAAAGTCGATAAAATCAACCCTCGGGCCCACGTGCCCGGATTCCGAAAATATTTGAAGATAAACCTTACCCATAACACCACGAACTCAAATATATAATTTATTCCTAATTCCATGTCCAATTTCGTGGTCAAAATCCAAAAATACCAAATTATAGGTTTTCTATCAAAATCCCAAATTTCTACCAATTTTCATGTTTAAATCCATATACAAATCATGTATTTAACTTGTAATAGGTGGGAATCACTTACCTTGTGTTGCATAATGAAAATCTCCACTTGAAGCTCCCGTAAAATCGCCCCAACCAAGTGAAAATGGGCCAAATCTTGCTTTTAAAAGAACACCTCTACCCAGATGACCTTTTCGCACCTGCGGAACTGTAGCCACCTCGCAGATGTGGCTTCCCCCAAGGTGCCAGTTTTCCGCTTCTGCGGGCCCTCAACCGCAGATGCGCATCGCTTATGCGGAAATCACCCGCATCTGCGGACTCCCTAGCTCAAGCAGCCTTCTGCACCTGCGCGCCTACGATCGCACCTGCGGCTTCACAGAAACACCCGCACCTACGATTTTCCAACCCCAGACCACCTCTGCTTCTGCGCTCCTTCGCCCGCACCTGCGCGTCCGCAGATGCGGTAAACTCCTCGCACCTGCATCTCCAACCAACCTTAAGCCCAACTGCTTCTGTGACACCAGGGCCACTTCTGTGGGCTCGCACCTGCGGCCCTTTCCACGCAGGTGCGATTGCACCAGATCCCAGCTGCCTCAGCACTTCTCCCAAGTCCAAACTCGATCCGTTTTCAATCCGATTCGCACCTGAGGCCTGTCCGAACATACCAACACATCCCAAAACATGATACGGACACTTCGTCGAAGCCTCGAATCACGCCAAACAACATCGAAACTACGAATTGAAGATCGAAATCCTTCTTTAAACTTTCAAACTTTCAAACTTCGACGAACGCGTCCGAACTATACCAAAACATTCTGGAATGATGCCAAACTTTGCGTACAAGTCACAAATCACGATACAAACCTATTCCAAGGCTCGGAACCTCAAACGGACATCAATAACACAAAGGTCCATTTGAAATAAAACTTAAGAATTTCTTAATAGGCGCCGAAATGCTCCCGGACCACTTAATACTCAACCCGAACATACACCCAAGTCCGTAATCATCATACGAACCTATTGGAACCTTCAAATCCCGATTTCGAGGCCTTTTACTTAAAAGTCAAATCTTAGCCAATTTTTCCAATTTAAGGTTTCCAATATTAGAATTTTCTTTCCAGATCAACTTCGAACTTTTCGAAGTTCAATTCCGACCACACGTACAAGTCATAATACCCGAAGTGAAGCTATTCAAGGCCTAAAACCACCGAACGACGTGCTAGAGCTCAAAACGAACGGTCGGGTCGTTACATTCTCCTCACTTAAACATATGTTTGTCCTCGAACGTGCTACGAACCGTTGCGGAGTTGTCCGAAATTACTGTTTAACACCTTATGCACCTACCTGTGCCACCACAACCTAGGTTGAAAATCCTCCCTATCACCTTAGCTAACAAGCCTTAGAACCAAGTTCCAACTTCCGAATTTCTTTACAAGACCAGATTTTAACACACGAACATCGTATCAATCTTCACACACTGTACCAAAATATGATCATACACCTTTACTGAATTCACACCATGCACCGCATAATTCATATGCCCAAAATACATCCTCTGGCCACAACAGCTGAAATCTCACGAATCTGATGCCTGCAATACGCCTCATGACACATATAAGTCTTGTTCCAACTCTCAAAATACTGCCACAACAGAAGATATGTATAGAAACTCATAACCACCAGCCGAATCAATAAATCATGGAGTCTCTCCTCTGAACAAGAGCCATTACCTCGTTCTAAATTGAATAATGATATTTTCTCTTTAATGTACCTTATATAAATCTGATTGCACTAATTTCAGGTCCAATAATCTCGTCCCACCCAGTACAAACTGCTCAGGAAATAAGCCATCCCAGACACTACCAAATTTCTCAATAAGAACGCCCACAATGCGCCAGCAAGCTACAAACTCGAATGTGATACATAAGGATAAACGAACTCTGAAAAAGGACTACCCAGCCCGCATAACGAATAAAACGGTCAAATAGATGCTATGAACCTACCTCAGGGATGAAAAATAAGAGACACAAAATAAGTGTAAGGAACTATGCTCAACATCTCGCTATTGCGGCGTGCAACCCGATTCAAACAATATACACGTGGCAGCGTGCCACCCGATCCACACATAACAATTAAGAAGAAAACACACACATCAAGCCGTAACGCTTATACTTACGAAATGCCCGAATATCGACCACAAGCACGCCAAGTGCATAATACAAATTCTGGGGAGACGGATAGTGCCATACGCTACGAAACCCAAGCACAACTAAGGCGCAATAAATGACCTGCATCTCGAGAGCCATCCTGCTCATATAACACCACAAGCTACACGGGACCCCAACACATGTGCGAATAATCAAGCCGTCTCACAACCCACATGGCACAATAGAGGTTTACATGGAATAGCTGACGACGAAAATAACATCCAATGCCTGAATCCTTCTCCGTAAGCAATGATATGAGGAACAAACACATCCGACCTGACGTAGAGCACACACTCACATTAGACCCACAAAAGGACCTCACATCGATTCTCATCACACCATACTAGGCCAATAACCTTCCAAAGATCCACATTGGCCCTATTCAGAACACATAAGAACAACCGTCCACTCCGGACCAAACTCCCATAGTTCACCACCAAAGGAATAGAGCACCTTCCAGGAATAAACTCTAACATTAACGATAGTACCAAAAATCTTCGTATTTGGTTTCAATCTTTAACAATCAAGTGACTAACATGTCACACTTATACAAATCTCCCCGTGGGGTACGCTTCCATGACCTTCCGCTCAGGTAGCAAAGTCTGCACATCCATACCACCAACCGTTCAAATTCTATAAAGCAAATCGAGAATCCGCCAATCAATACACAAAGCCTCTCACACAGAATGTTGTTCTCAGGTGACACTAAAAAAATGTCAGCTTACTCTGAACATCTGAATTCTCCCTTGCTCATCCGAGCTCGTGACATTCTTGTCAATACCGGACCGCAACCTTGATCCTCAACTTTCAAACTCCTATGCCGCTCACTGCACCTATCACGCCGCTACGCAGGAATACAAGGATTCATCATAACCCCTGAACTACTAGAAAATGAACACTTCATTAGCTAGAAACCTTTCACTTAGCTCATTTCAGAAGAACCAATGCAACATGTAACTGAATTCCCCAACCGCAGAAAATACAAACCTTAATTCGTGATCTATACCGCCATGACTCTTCCGGAATCCATTCACACCACAAGGCCATTGAATCAAATACCTCCTAAATCAATCAAGTTGTGGTGGCTGTCAAGCCCGCACACACAACCACAAACCACATGCATAACTTCACACGCTGAAGGAACTGATCATTGCCACAATCATACCGATTCAACCATTACTAACCGACCCAACTTCTTTCAATTTACTCTTGACCTGACTAAGGAATATAATTGCTCCATTCACCACATAATGAACTCAATCCGCACTCAACCCGAGTGACCCGAATCGCGAGACCACATCGCCTTAATACTCATGAATCATCTCGTACCTCCTTACACGCACAATAACATCTCTAACTGGTACACCCATTCTGCAAGACCTTCCATGAATCTGAAGCTATTTCTTCCTTTCCTCCAATACTACACTGCATACCCGATGATAACATAGAGCCTTCCAAGTCCCGTTTGTAATCCACTGTGAAAACTCGATCATTAACCACACAATGGATTTGAAATCCTTAGTCATTGCACCTTAATTCTTGAACCTACTAAGACTATTTTCGAGAGTCACCCACTCTGACCTGGTCCCAAATAAAACCAAACTCCAACGGTCTACTAGCACATGAACACCCTCTCAAAGAAGCAACCAGCTAAACTCTTTTCCTTGTACATCACATCCACAAAAGCATAAACTCTGAGTCTTCCCAAAAACCTGAAAATGAATCGATAAATCCGAATATAGCACACATCCATCAAGTTTTTTGCTGAATTACCCCTGATGTTCCCTTTTCTTAGTCATAAATAATCCACCAATATACCAATAACCAGAAGCTGCACAAGCAGACAATCACACGATCCAATCATAGACGGTGAGGCTCCCCCACTTAGCTTTAAGCTACAATTATATAAACCTAGAACTCACAAAGATTTCTCCTTCTCAATTACCATGATCTCACACCGTCAACCCGCCAAATTTCTTGTAGTTTCTTATTAAACTTTCCATGAACATTCCGAATTATCCGCCATAATAATGTACTCGACTTTCCGCTTCGTATTAAGTAGGACTCTTCGTAGAAACTTCATCAGAATCGCACAACCACTGACCTGTCCACTTGAGATAGCCCGCCTGTGGAATTCCATACCGATTCCTCCCAACGATGCTGCACTGGGTACAACTACCACAAAATCAGTAAACCCTCCTGATCCCGTGCCCGTCCACCAGCTGTACAAGTCCGTTCATTCCCCATTGTAAACTAATAATGCGAGAATACATTTCAAACTCAAAGTCATGTTGCATCCCAATGATAATCAAGTTTTCACACCCCTCTTCCTTTCAAGCAAACTCCTTTCGGCCATATTCAATGTTCCTCAGTACAGTAGCCACCATCCCAAATACAATCTGTAGACCTAGTCACTTTTCCACCATGATTCCAAAATCGCTCCAAACTTTCTTAAGGCACGTGGCTATCTTGCCACAGAATCCGTATGCTAATCCGCCACTCTTACTTCGATTAAACCATCTCCTTTAAGCAACTTCTCAACCTCTGTTTTTCATACTTGACCTATAAGTAATTCAACCACCGTGAGACACCACCCACCATGCCCTTTCTCATACTTCGCTACCGGAATATTGCCCCAAATCAAATCCATACCTGTAACACCTGAACTAATATATTGCTATCAACTATAAACCTCCTAGAAGATCATCTTTCTCGAGCCATCAACATTAGAATTACCAATTCGATTATGAACCGCTACACCCCGTTATCTCTGACAACCACTTCTTAAGCACCATTTCACAACACCCTGCCCCGAAGGCAAAACGAAGAAGACTATAATACCGGCGAACCTTAATATGCTCCAACAAGGATGGCGATACCACATCAAAAATAAGAATTCCACCACGCTCGGAAATGTCAAGTCTCATTACTCCATCAACCAAAGCCTGAACATTCATAGTCCGATTGCCTTTCCTCCGCTGGAATTAAATGCCAAACTTCTAAATAATGCACCGAGAAATCGTCCTGTCAAGTCATTCAGAGCCTCGACACATAAACAAACACCCTACCATTACACCATCATTGCGCGATAACGACGCCTGAACATCATAGCAATCTGCGCCTAGACTCGAATCCATCGAAAATACTGCTAGTGAGCTGAAATGACAAAACATCCTTCTATAAGGCGACGATAATAGCCTGCCCGAACATGCAGCAAAACATCCTGCACTACGTCTGTAGCAACACTATAACTCCTAGATGCCCAATTGATAACAAGCACTTCATGTCGCATAAGATTGAGTTGGAAGGAAATAGAGGCACAAGCCTTAATTGAATCAGATCACACGATGAGGAATCATGAAGGGAAGTGCTTTTAACAGCCCTGTAGCCTCTCGAAGATAAGTACAGATGTCTCCGTATCGATCCGCAAGACTTTCCTAGACTTGCGCATGACTCGTGAGACCTAAGTGAACCTAACGCTCTGATACCAAGCTGTCATGAACCAATATCCACTATTGGCCGTGATGGCACTAAATGCCGCCGTCAGGCAAGCCAACGGTGATTTACCAATTCAATTACTCATTTTAATAATTTGAAATCATAATTTTTCTTAATTAAACAGTATAAAATAGAATTTATCGGATAAATGATAATATTTACACGAAGCACAATAATGAACAACTCGAAGGAACCCTCAAAATCCGGTGTCACAAGTGCATGGTCTAAGAAGTACAACAATAATACAACGTTTGTCCATAATGTAAATAAGACAGGATAAAATACATAGTCCGAGGGATACTTGGTGGACTGCGATGCGTAGCCTGGGTTGCCGCTCACATAAAGTCTCCTCAACAGATGCGCCTACGAGCCAAGATGATCACCAAATGAACCAGTCATATCCTGCACATTTAGTGCAGAAGTACAGCATGAGTACGTAAATCAACGCCTACCCAGTAAGTATATAGCTTAACCCTAGAGAAGTAGTGACGAGGGGTTGACATTGAGACTTACTAGATGTCCAAATAAATAACAGGATAATTCATAACAGTTATGAAGTGCACAACAATAGTGGAGTAAATCTGTAATGCCATAATTTTCCAATTATTTCCTTTAAACTATAAACTTCTCGATCTTGTATTCTACCTTAATAGCTCAGAAAATGCCAAGTGTCAATACCAAAAAAATAAGGAATACCATAAAATGCCGGGCATCAGTGGAAGGTTTATCTCGTGAACATTTGGACTGCTAGCGGTATAACGCACGATTCTGCCGAGGTCGTTCCGCCCGATCTAGAATAAGGTGTACACTGCCTAGGGTCGTGTCGCACGAACTATAGATGCATCTATATGTTGCCGAGGCGTTCGGCCCGCTCCAGAAGAAAAGGAAGCAAGTTACCGAATTACGAGACACATATTTACAATAAAGTATATAAGCGCCAAAATGAATATAGTTTTTACCGTTTCTCAAATAACTCGCCCACAACTCAAAGTGTTAAGGCTCGGCCTAGTATACATATTTTTATTTCTAAATCAAATTGAGTTATGACTTTAATTAATTAAGCCAGCAGAATGAGTTCAAATTCTTTAGCTACGTACTGACTCTCGTCACTTTGTGCGTATGTACCATCCACAACTAGTTGCACATAACAATAAATATCACCTAGGGGTAATTTTCCTGCACAAGGTTAGACAAGAGACTTACCTAGCTTCGAAATTCCAACACCGGCTCCAACACCTCTCAAACAGCTCAAATCGATACCCGTCTCTCTAAAACTAGTCAAACAAATGTGCAAATCCATAAATATATATTCTATTACCCATAATTAATCAATCAATAACACTCCCCAACTCCACTCAAAAAGTCGATAAAGTCAACCCTCGGGCTCACGTGCCCCGATTTCAAATTTTTTTTGAAGATAAACCTTACCCATAACACCACGAACTCAAATATATAATTTATTCCTAATTCCATATCCGATTTCGTGGTCAAAATCTAAAAATACGAAATTATAGGTTTTCTATCAAAATCCCAAATTTCTACCAATTTCCATGTTTAAATCCATATACAAATCATGTATTTAACTTGTAATAGGTGGGAATCACTTACCTTGTGTTGCTTAATGAAAATCTCGCCTTGAAGCTCTCCAAAAATCGCCCCAAACAAGTGAAAATTAGAGAAAATAGGCCAAATCCCGCTTTTAAAAGAACACCTCTGCCCAGTTTCCCACCTCCGGAACAGTAGCTGCTTCTGCGGAAGCCACCTCGCAGATGCGGCTTCCCCCAAGGTGCTAGCTTTCCGCTTCTGTGGGCCCTCAACTACAGATGCGCATCCGCTTCTGCGGAAATCACTCGCATTTGCAGAAATCACCCGCATCTGCGGACTCCCTAGCTCGAGCAGCCTTTGCACCTGCGCGCCCGCGACCGCACCTGCGGCTCTGCAGGTGTGCCACAACACCCGCACCTGTGATTTTCCAACCCCAAACCACCTTTGCTTCTGCGCTCCTTCACCTACATCTGCGGTAAACTCCTCGCACCTGCGTCTCTAACCAACCTTAAGCCCAACGCTTCTGCAACACTAGGGCCGCTTCTACGGGCTCACACCTGCGGCCCTTTCCACATAGGTGCGATTGCACGAGATCCCTGCTTCCTCAACACTTCTCCCAAGTCCAAACTCGATCCGTTTTCAATCCGATTCACACTCGAAGCCCCCGGGACCCCGTCCAAACATACCAACACATCCCAAAATACGATACGGACTTAGCCAAAGCCTCGAATCACGCCAAACAACATTGAAACTACGAATCGACGATCGAAATCATTCTTTAAACTTTTAAACTTTTGAACTTTGACGAACGTGTTCGAACCATACCAAAACATTCAGGAATGATGCCAAACTTTGCATACAAGTCACAAATCACGATACGAACCTATTCCAAGGCTCGAAACTCCAAACGGACATCTATAACACCGAAATTCATTTCAAATCAAACTTAATAATTTCTTAAAATTCCAAAATGCCAACCTTCCATAATAGGCGCTGAAATGCTCTCGGACCACCCGATTCTTAACCTGAACATATGCCCAAATCCGAAATTATTATACGAGCCTATTGGAACCTTCAAATCCTGATTTCGAGGTCTTTTACTCAAAAGTCAAATCTTAGCCAATTCTTCCAACTTAAGACTTCCGAGATTAGATTTTTTTTTTCCAAATCTACTCCAAACTTCCCGAAGTTCAATTCCAATAATACGTACAGGTCATAATACCCAAAGTGAAGCTACTCAAGGCCTTGAGTAGCTTCACTTCGGGTATTATGACTCCCGGCATCATTCCTGAATGTTTTGGTATGGTTCGAACATGTTCGTCAAAGTTTGAAAGTTTGAAAGTTTAAAGAAGGATTTCGATCGTCGATTCATAGTTTTAATATTGTTTGGCGTGATTCAAGGATTCGACTAAGTCCGTATCATGTTTTGGGATGTGTTGGTATGTTTGGACGGGTTCCCGGGAGCCTCGGGTGCGAACCAGATTGAAAATGGATCGAGTTTGGACTTGGGAGAAGTGCTAAGGCAGTTGGGATTTGGTGCAATCGCACCTGCGTGGAAAGTGCCGTAGGTGCGAGACTGCAGAAGCGACCCTGGTGTTGCAGAAGCGATTGGGCTTTAGGTTGGTTGGAGACGAAGGTGCGAGGAGTTTATCGCACCTGCGGGCGCTAGATGCGGGCGAAGGAGCGCATATGCGGAGGTGGTCTGGGGTTTGAAAATCGCAGGTGCGTGTGTTGTGGCGCACAGGTGCGGAAGGCTGCTCGAGCTAGGGAGTTCGCGTATGCGGGTGATTTCCGCAGAAGCGGATGCGCATCAGCGGTTGAGGACATGTAGAAGTGGAAAGCTGGCACCTTGGGGAAGCCGTATATGCGAGGTGGCTTCCGCAGAAGAGGCTATTGTTCCGTTGGTGCGAAAAGGTTGTCTAGGCAGAGATGTTCTTTTAAAAGCGGGATTTTGCCCATTTTCTCTTATTTTCTTGGTTGGGCGATTTTTGGAGAGATTCAAGGGGAGATTTTCATCAAGCAACACAAGGTAAGTGATTCCCACCTATTACAAGTTAAATACATGGTTTGTTTATGGATTTAAACATGGAAATTAGTAGAAATTTGGGATTTTGGTAGAAAGCATAGCATTTAGTATTTTTGGATTTTGACCACGAAATTGGATAGAAAATTAGGAATAAATTATATATTTGAGTTAGTGGTGTTATGGGTAAGGTTTATCTTCAAAAAGTTTCGGAATCCGAGCACGTGGGCCCGAGGGTTGACTTTATCGACTTTTCGAGCGGAGTTAGAGATTGTTATTAATTGATTAATTATGAGTAATAGAGTATATATTTATGGATTTGCACATTTGTTTGACTAGTTTTTGAGAGATGGGAATCGATTTGAGGTGTTTGAGAGGTGTTGGAGCCGATTTTGGAACTTTGAAGCGAGGTAAGTCTCCCATCTAACCTTGTGAGGGGGATATTACCTTCTAGGTGATATTTATTATTATGTGCAACTAGTTGTGGGTGCTACATACGCACATGGTGACGAGAGTCCGTACGTAGCTAAAGCATGTTTATGTTAGGGTAGACTTAGGACTTTATCATGTAATAATGAAATTATTTGAACTCGTTCTGCTAGCTTAATTAATTAAAGTTATAATTGAATTTGATTTAGAAAAAACATATGTATGCTAGGCCGAGCCTTAACGCCTTGAGTTGTGGGCAAGTTATTTGAGAAACGGTAAAAATTATATTCATTTTTTGCTCATGTGCTGTATTGTAAAAATGTGTCTTGTAATTCGATAACTTCCTTCCTTTTATTGTGGAGCAGGCCGAACGCCTCGGCGACATATAGATGCATCCATAGTTCGTGCTGCACGACCCTCAGTAGTATACACATTATTCTGGATCGGGCCGAACGACTTCGGCTGAATCGTGCGTTATATCGCTAGTAATCCGAATGTTCGCGAGATAAACCTTCCACAGATGCTCGATATTTTATGGTATTCCTTATTTTTTGATATTGACACTTGGCATTTTTCTGAGCTATTAAGGTAAAATACAAGATCGAGAAATTATACTTTAAAAGAAATAATTAGAAAATTATGAAATTACATATTTACTCCACTATTACTGTGCACTTCTTATATGCCATTAATTATCATATTATATTATTGGACCTCTAGTAGTTCGATGTCGGCCCCTCGTCACTACTTCTCCGTGGTTAGGCTAGATACTTACTGGGTACGCGTTGATTTACGTACTCATTATGCACTTCTGCACTAAATATGCAGGATTTGACAGGTTTATTTGGTGATCATCTTGGCGCGTAAGCGCATCTGTTGAGGAGACTTTACGTGAGCTACAACTCAGGCTACGCCGAAGTCCACCGAGTCTCCATCGTACTATATATTTTATCCTGTCTTATTTATATTCTGGACAGATGTTGTATTATTATGTTACGACCCAAATCTCCCTCCGTAAGATGTCGTGATGTCACCTAGTTTCTACGACTAGGTAAGCCTAACAGTTGCAGAATAACTGAAATAATAACAAAAATACCGGCTAAACCTTAACAACATCAATATACATATAGATAAAGCTGGAAAAATTGCCGCTCGGCATATACAAGTAAAACCAACAACTCTGAGTATAAACACCTTCCAAAGACCAGGTAGTCACAAGTCACAAGCTCTAAGGAACTGTTCTAACTGTTTCTATTCGTCAGCATCTAGGAAAAATAAAGAAGAACACCATAAAAGGATAGATGGGGACTCCGAGATCTGTGGACGCTGGCAGATATACCTTGAAATCTCCGTCGCAGCAGCACGATTCTCTACTAATAGCGGGGTGAGCAGGAGGCACCTGGGTATGCACACAAAACATGTGCAGTAGAGTAGCATGAGTACACCATAATGGTACCCAGTAAGTGCTAGCTTAACCTCGGTAGAGCAGTGACGAGGTCAGGTTAGGGCCCCACTGGAATATAATAATTAAGGCAGAAGATATAGTAGTGTAATGAAAGGCTGAAAATTTTAACAACGAGAAATACTGAAGAGGAAGCTACACAACAAACAGGGATAAACAACAGGGGTGCTCACGAGGTACCATCTCGTAGTCCCAAAAATAAATACTCAGCAGGGGATCTCCCGAGGTACCGCCTCGTAGTCCTAAAAGTAAATATGCAACGGGGGATCTCCCGAGGTACCGCCTCATAGTCCCAAAAGTAAATATGCAATAGGGGATCTCCCGAGGTACCGCTTTGTAGTCCCAAAAGTAAATACACAGCTCGAAACCGATGGAGACAACAATTAACAGCAAGAAATTCTACAGTGTAAGACTAAATACAAATCAAGGAAAAATAGGAATTCAACTAAGCATGCTGCACAGATTTCAAATAAGCATTCAAGACACGTAGACATATGTTAGGCTAAACATGATAACTATATATGCTGGGATGACTCATTTAAGATATAACAGGTTACTGTTCAGTAAAATCAAATTTTTAACAATTAGCCCGTGTACGCACTCGTCACCTCGCGTACGCAGCACTAACATATCACAGAGTTTGTCACAATAGTACCAAGTCCTAAGGGGATTTTCCCTACACAAGATTAGGAAAGTCACTTACCTCAAGCCAAGCTCAATCAGTCGATAAAAATGCCTTTTCCTCGACTTTCTGACTTTGAATGGACTAAATCTAGCCAAAAGAAATTACATACCATAAATATAGTTATAAGAAACTAATCTAATTAATGAAATCAAGACTTTAGCAAGAAATTAGAAATTCACCCCAAGAAGTCGACCCGGGCCCACATCTCGAATCGGATAAACATTACAAAATATGAACACCCCTCCAACCACGAGTTCACTCATACCAATACTACTCAAATCTCATACCAAAATCTCAATCAAAACCCCAAAATTCGATTTAAAAACCTTCCAACATTTTCCCAAATTTCTCAACCCAAAACCTTAATTAAATAATAAAATTAACGATGGATTAGTGGATATTAATCAAAAATAAGTGTAGAATCCTTACCCAAATATTTCCTCTGAGAAACCCTCGGAATTTTGCCTCAATCCGAGCTCTTTAGGTCCAAAAATGGATAATGAAATCAAACCCTCGAACTTAGCCTTTTCTGCCCAGCGATTTCGCACCCGCAGGCTTCCTGTCGCACCTGCGGAAATTCCATCGTAGGTGCGAATTCCACTTAAAGCCAAAATTTCATTTCTGCGGACCAGGGCTCGCACCTGCGGGCCCGCTTCTGCGGAGGACCTTCCGCTTCTGAGACCCTGTCCCACGCCGCCCCTTTCCGCTTCTGTGGTCACATCTTCGCATATGTGGATACGTAGATTAGGCTCTCCTTTCGCACCTGCGCCCCCCAGCTGGGTCAAGCCAGCTTCGCACCAGCGGTCACACGCTCGCTTCTGCGAGTACGCACCTACGGCAACCCCACCGCAGGTGCGATGACACCAAAACACCAGTGCTTCAGCAATTCTTCCAACTCCAATTTGGTCCGTTAACCACCCGGAATCCACTCGAGGCCCCCAAGACCTCAACCAAATATACCAACATGTCCTAAAACATCATACGAACGTAGTTGAGCTTTCAAATCACATCAAACAACGCTAAAAATACGAATCGCACCCCAATTCAAGCTTAATGAACTTTAGAACTTCAAACTTCTACATATGATGCCGAAACGTATCAAAACTCGTCCGATTGACCTTAAATTTTGCACACAAGTCACATTTAAATTACGGACCTACTCCAACTTCCGGAATCAGAGTCTGATCCCGATATCAAAAAGTCCACTCCCGATCAAACTTTCCCAAAAATTCAACTTTTGCCATTTCAAGCCTAATTCAACTACGGACCTCCAAATTATAATCTGGACACACTTGTATGTCCAAAATCACCCGAGGGAACTAACAGAACCGACGAAACTCCATTTTGGAGTCGTCTTCACACAATTCCAACTACGGTCAAATTCCTAGAACTTAAGCTTCCATTTTAGGGACTAAGTGTCCCATTTCACTCAAAAACTAAAAACAAATCCTCCCGGTAAGTCACATAAGCATAAAATGGAATAGAGGAAGCAGTAAATAGGGGGTCGGGGCTAATACTCTCAAAACGACCGGCCAAGTCGTCACATATTATTGTACTCCTTAGAAGATGCTCATGTACTTGTGACACTGGGTTTTGGGGGTTCCTATGGGTTGTTCGTTATTGTAGTTCTGTAAATATTATTATTTACCCCTGTAAATTCTGTTTCATACGATTTAATTAAAGAAAATTATGATTTTAAAAATACTAAAATAAGTAATTAAGTTGATCAATCATCATTGGCTTGCCTGACGGCGACATTAGGCGCCATCACGACCTTTAGTGGATTTTGAGTTGTGACAATTTTGGTATAAACTTTGTATAGTATAAACTAAAATTTATAAGCAAACTACATCGTTCAGGTAATTTAAAAAA